>JAMZAV010000641.1:0-300077 GCA_024449915.1 Sweltsa coloradensis
AATCAATCGAAATCAAAAAAGAATAACCTCAACCATGAATCAACACCTGAGAGATTGAAACGATGCGAGTCAAGACCGTGACTTCCCCGGAAATGACAAGAAAAAGATATAACTACTACAACAATAATAATAATCACGGAAGGAATGTTATGAGCGAGTCGGAGGGGCATCAGAAGTCGAGGTTTGGAGGGTCGAGGTCGTCGCATGATATCGGGAGATACGGGAGGAGTCTTTATCTGGAGTTGGAGAGGAACGGAGATCTGAGTCCACCCTCGGATAACGTGCTGTTTGATAATCAGTGCTACGCGACGACGCCGAGCTCGTCGAATGGGAACTCGGATCTGGATCAGCCGAGTTATAATCATCAGAATAACCAGGTGAGTGCGATGTTAAGAGCATTCGTTAGTTTCTTTCAATGATATTTAACATCTATAGTAGGCTAGATCCCCAGTCTCAAATACGTCCGCACAGGCGCGAGCGTACCAAATTGACCTATTCAAGATGGCGATTTGGCGCTTCAATTTATTATGCTTGACATTATGTTTTAAATGCGATTAAGTATTTTTCTGGATTGTTTTGATATGGTTTTAGCTTGTGCAGCATGGGAATGCACAAACAGAAACACTAAGAAGTTATTGCATAAGGGAATTTAGAAATCATTTGGTGTTAAGGCTAATATCAAACACACACAAATCGCATATGGCTACAACTTACTTTAACATAGATACTGACCTATTCAAGATGGCTTCTATTTGTCACGCCAGTGTACCAATGGCTATCTAGCCTACTATAGATGTTAAATATAATTGATTTCTTTATAAGAAAGCATATACATAATAAGCAGTAGTGGTAGTTTCGCAATATTATTAATAGGAAAACACTCCCCTAGGTGTAATTGATTGTAGGTAAACAATCCAGAAAAAAGATCCATTGCAGTGTTTTACGGCTGAGATGGATTTAGTAATTTCTGGATTTATTTCCAAATAGTAGGGTAGTACCCACTTGATTTATTTTTATACGATAACACAATACATCACAATTCACCACAATATCTAAAGCAACACACCACAAAATACATAATTCTTATTCTATACTTCTTATTTTATCTAGGCATAATTAGTAAAATTAATTGCAACATTTTCAATCGGGATTCATAATTATTATCATAAATATTTACATAAAACATTGTCACTCCACAAGTGTAGATTATATTTTAAAACATACAAAAGATGAATTGGCTTACAAATTATGTATCAAGTAAAATAGTAAGCTATTAAAAATTTAATGGGGGGACTCGTTGGTCAAGTGGTTAGGCATTAGTGTCCTTGCATCCAATGCAGAATGTTTGGGCTTAAATTCGGATCAGATTGACTTAAACCGATCATGATTAATGTAAACGGTGCGAATAATTAACCTTGTTGATTCTGGCGTTGCCTGGAAGTAAATAGTGGCAAATCACATGTTCTTATTTTGCCATTTCAAATACTAAATAAATATGCTGTTGAACAATAGTTGAATAATATGCTGCTTTTAATCATGCCCCCACTGAAAATCAGATAAGTGACTGAGTGAATAGGGTAGACTAGTAACAATAAGCCAACACTTCCCAGTATATTTTTACAAAATATTGTTAACACTCAGTTTTATTTACAATACTGAAGCGCCACCTTATATAATATTAATACTACCAGTGCAATTTAAAATCCGCTTACTAAAAAGTTAGTTTGCTCCAGTTCTATCTTGAAGTTTTCTTCTAACAAGTATGCCAAACAAGTATGTTACAACCGTAAAACTCAATAGAATGTTACAATTTCCTTTAACGATGAGTTGCTCTCAAACTTTGCTTTCAAATTAAACTTTTAGCTCTACGAACTCTTCAAAATACAAGTGAACATAATGTCCATAATATCTAGGTCAGAAAGCCTGTACATGGAGGGTTACTATAAACATAACATTATTTTGTGTGCATTGATGTACTTAACTTTATCGAGTCGTCCTTTGTAAATCAGTTTATTAATTTAACTAGGGAAACGCCAAAGTCGTTGTTAGACGAGTGAGTGAGCCATGTGTTGAGTACCCGGTAACATTCCTTTTCTTCCCCCTACCTTATAGGCATCCCTAGCCTATCATAGTAGACCATTAGGTGCTCAGGAAGCGACCCTCCCCCCCCCCCCTCGAACTAATTTTCACTTTAGCAGTTTTTTTCAGAAACAAATCACGATTAATAATCCACCTGTTTGCCACTTGGCAGCTGGGGCGTTTGACCTCCAGGGGGTCCAAAGTCGAAAGTTGCGAAACTTTGACCTGCTATAACGGTCAAAGTTTTTGATAAAATTCCAAGATTATTTTTAATTATCATTAAACACATTATTTTTGATTTTTTAAAACAAAAGCGATTTCACTTTTTGTAAAGGGGTGCCCAAAATTAATAATAATCGATTTTACTGTTTTATACACTTTAACATTAAAGATTGGACATATAATCCGCATTAAAGCTTTATTTTATACATAAAATGAAAAAACCACTGAATTTAAAAAATAAATTATGCAAAAACAATTCAAGGGCTGTCAAAAATGCTGGGTTTTATATTATTGCTTATATACAACTTTTTTTAAGTGCTAAAAATGTGTTCATGTTACTAAAATCAGTAAACCTGTCTAAGAATACGTATTGTATGTGGGCCTAGCAAAGAATTATAATTTCTATCAGGGTTGTCCAAAATTTTGAATTTTGAAACTTTACCTAGGAAAAATATATGAACATATGTTTGCTTATGAGACATTGGACACCCCTACCGTCTAAAACGCCTCAGATGTTTAACTGACAAACATGCATGCATGAGAAGAACATAGTTTCAACTGTGAGAAAAACACACACTGTTATAAGTTCGAGGGGGTTATATACATACAGATGAAAGAATGGCCGCCACAAGTTTCATACTATTTTATGACTTTTTGGACAACCCTGTGTGTACATATAGCAAATCAGTAGGTGTATTATGTTTTGACATCATGTATGATGTTAGGTCTTGCAATCAAATTATAAAATGAAGATTAATTTGCATTAGAAAAAATATTTTAACATATATTTGCATATGTGACTTTGGACACCCCTACCGTCTAAACGCCCCAGCTGTCAATTGGCAAACAGGCAGAAATGGAAAGAACGATTAATTTCCTTTAAGAAAACATATAGTAGCATCAGTTCGAGGGGGGGGGGGGGTAGGGGGATTAAGAGTCACCTAACGGTCTATAGGCTACAGTGGAGCAAAGGTTCTATACTCAAAGGCATTATGGCCTAAACTATGACCAAAACTTAAATACCCTATTATTTATACGAATATTATAATCAAACTTAAATGCAAATGTTCCCGCGTACTCAACACATGACTCTCTCACTCGTCTAACAACGACCTTGGCGTTTCCCTAGTCGAGTTGGCTAAAGCGCCCTTATAGCCGAAATGTGGGAGACGTGGGTTCAATAGTCGGTAAAGATTTTGTTATTACTGGATTGTATTTTTTAAATTATTTAACATGTTTTGAAATGTATATAACGCAGTGAAGTCCATCATATGTGACAATACTATGGAAAACATAGCCAGTACGAAATACGTGAAAATATTGCAAGGTTTACTCAATCTACGAGCGGAATTTGGGGGAACCTTGACGTCCAACATTCGATTAACCTTGGACACGGCATTTCACAGCCAGGTAAATAACAAACAAAAAATATTATTTCAAAATGAAAACCATTGTCGTTAAAATAATTCCGATACATTTCGACGTATTTTTCAGTTTTTTATTTCTTGCAGGTTTAAATCGCAACAGATTGTGCTCATTTTGTTAGCAGTTCTCAGTTACCTGGTCATGGATGTCTGATTAAAATTTCAGCTCAGTCTATTTGGCCGTTCGGCCGTATGGGACCGGACAGACAGACATTTAACATACATTTAACAAACATTTAACACACAGAATTAATCACGACCAAGGCCCGATCGAGTAGCGTTGTAGACTACGTTCGCAGCGCTCACTCGTCTAAATAGCATGGACTTAAAAAAAAATTTGGTGACAAAGTAAAAATATATTTAATAACAATACCAGTAAAGGTTTGACATAATAAATAATTCTTCAATTGGAATGTACTGTTGAGTTTTAAATCGTTTTTTTTGTATTGTTTTTTAATAACTTCTATTGTAACCAATTTAGTAATAAAAACTTATTAGCAATAACAATTAATTAAACTAAGATTACATAAATTAAAATGGTGTATAACCTTTAGTCTCTAGTTGGTCATTGTTCACTCGTAGATGGTTTCGGCGCCTACAGGGTTGGCTTGGTGTGCTTTAAATTAAATGTCCCCCAATGAAGATCAGTTATGTGACGTAGTGGGTAGACTCTAAATGCGACTTTTGTTTTATATTTTTTCGAAATTTATTTGTGTGTCATCTTCCATGACATTTACTTGCATAAACATAACTATAGTATTGTTATCTATTATTTATTTATTATTTATTAATAACGTGTTAAGGTACAAACATATTAATTTTAGTAAAATCTAGCAAAACACGGGAATTGTGTACTGATATAGAGAAGGCTTTATGAACACATAGTGTCTCACTTCCATGTTCTTACATAAAGTAATGGCTCCTTTATTGTCCCAAGGTCGCGACTTCGAGCCCCGGTTCCCCCACCAGTCGCCTCCTACTGGAATACGAGATGCATCTTAGGAACACCCTGGCTAAAGGAATGGACGCAGAGAGCTACAGTCTTCACACTTTCGAAGCTTTGCTCACTCAGAGCATGGAGAACTTGGGTGAGTTATGATGATACATATAGTTGGATTCTGAATCATGAAGTGTGAAGACAATATCCATCAAGAGTAATAAACTTATAAAACACACAGTTTAATTTAAAGTATGTTATGGGTGATTAACTAAGTATCTTTGAATACTATCCACTAAAATCAAAAATAAATTCCATTTAAAAATATTATCTGTGGTTTCTTAATTGAATCGTTTATTGTTAAACGGATATCAGTCAACTTTTGGCAAAAATTAGTGATTATTCGAAACTAACTACATGAGAAACGCCCCGTCGTTTGGTGAAGTGTGGCTCGTTGGTCTTGTGGTTAGCGTATCTGCTTCCAATGCAGAAGGTCCAGGGTTCTATTCCCGCTAAAGTCAGAAGTTTTTTAACTTCTGATTTGGACTTCAGTCCATCAGTTCTTGTCTTAGGAGTTTGTAAACGGTGACTTTGGAGCCGTCCTAGCAACGAAGCACATAATAAATTTCAGAGTTGTTCTGAATCGGCCTTGTTGATTCTGGCGTTGATTCGCTGGTGTTCGCACTGTCCATACCACTGATTGCTATATTTCCTATTAAAAAATATCGATCTTTGGTTGGTTATCGATCACTCGTCGATTGCGTCGGGGCCTGCAGGGTTGGCTTGGTCGCTTTGATTTAAAGTCCCCACTGAAAATCAGTTATATAACTGAGTGGGTAGACTCTAAATAAAATTTATTTATTTATTTAAATGGTTTGTCAGATTTGTCCTTGTGTTGAATATAGCTAAAAACATGGTCCGTTTGTTGTTGAAAGGGTACAAGTGAAGTAAAGCCGTTGCTCCCCTTGATACTTTTTGAAAGAAGTAGGCTACGTTCGTACGTACGTTGACCGGGTTTACCCTCCTCCCTTCTGTTCACACTTCATCCTCAATATCACCACTCATTGTCTCGAATAGCTTTAGTGCATTAATATGAGACGTTAAGCAATACAAATCATTTAATCAATCCTGCAGTTTTAAATCATCCATAAACTATGTGTAAATTACGCACGGGAAATATTATCGTTGTTTATTAACCTTGAATTGGTCACAAACTTCCATTCAATACGTAAATAATTATCTTAAAATAAATAATCGTCAAAGTTCATTTAGCTGAATATTTGTTCAAAAAATAACTCCTTGGTTCGTACACATTTTTTTATTTATTGGCTTCAATAGTCCTTCACGAGCAAAGTACAGAAGGTTATCGAACCCTCCTATCTATTATTTTATCTTTTGATTTATCATTCGTTACTCATTAAAGATACAAATTATTGACGAAGACGTTTGATTGCATTAAAATTGAAACGGCAAATCAAAGCCAAAAGCGAAGGGAAAATTCAATTATTTATAACTCTATTAGTAACTAATTGAACATTTCCTTCTGAAGGTAATTGATTTATGACTATGAAGTGTTCTGACGTTTGATCTCGCTTTTCAGAATTCGCCGAGAGCTTGCCAGGCTCAACTCAGCGCAGTCCGTACCCAGTCAGAAGGCGTAAGTTGAAGTGATTTACTCAGTCAGAGCAATGACCTTAATTGTCATTTATCAAATCTTTTGACAAACAACACAAGTTATTTTTATCAGAAATTCTACAATATCGTGTGTTTTTGTTTAAATTCTTATCCAAATCGACAATCGGCATAGCAGATTTACTGATGTCAGAAGAAAATTTCTTGAGAATTCATTTACACCATCGAAGGAATAAAACTATTATTACTCATATTGCTTCACAAAAAGTAAAACATTTTGTTACAGATACATTGTATACAGAAAATGTGTTTATTTTTGCGGTTTGAATGTTTGAAAAGCTCATAGATAAAGTTCTCTAGGAAAACTATATTTCCTAAATATAATCGTTGGTATGCACATGATGACCTAATGAAAATACAATGTTATTTTTAAAAAAATACAGCTTGGTGGAGGCGCCGGGTTAAGAGTGGAACCGGCACCTCCACCAAAACTCTAAATTTTTGTAGTTATTTTTTAATATAACCAATACAAACATAAATTTGTGTATCTTTTACGATAAAAATTTCATTTGGTATATATTTCTTCGTGACATCGTTTAATAAAATATCTTCACTGTCTGTGAGACATTGCACAATCGACAAAGATAGTGAGATATTGTAGGCTTTCACGACCCGTAGATGTCTTCTGTGTGATCATTGGGCTGTTGCTTCAACCTTATTTGAAGACCAATTCGAATTTGTGTTTGTAATTGGCCAGCTTGCATGGTTAAAATCTACATTTTGGATTTAAAATTTAAGTACTATCAACAATTTCGAATTGTACATTGTTTTACGCGAAGGGATATAGAACATGTGTTTTGGCGAATTTCTGATCGACACCACAGTTCATTGAAACTTTGCATAGTTGCCACAAAAATGGAATTGAAGGGCTCTTAAGCCACACTTTCCTAAAACTTAATTTCAAATAATTTCTAAAAAATAAATTGATTTTTACGAATCTGGATTTGGTTAAAAACAAAAAAAATACCGTTTCCGTGCGTTTTTCTGGCCGATTAAAAATATATCAATTATCTATTTACCTGGGCTGACAATGTATGCTTTCTAGACAACAATGTGGAGTTTCTTATACGTCGGGTGCATCCTGGCTGAGCGAATATAGCTATTTGTCACATGTCAATGTTTCCTGTTCCCCCTTAAAGGATACAGCTTAACACTGCCTCCTAGATGTTCGTCGTGGCTCCTAGGAGCCACGACGAACATCTAGGAGGCAGTGCAGCTTAATCCAATTTTATGAAAGCATGTGTTGTTCTTGAAATAACACGAGCGTTTTCATGTTTACAACATTTACTTTGAAGCTTTAATGTTTTACAATCGACATGTGTTTGTACAGCGCTGCTTTTTGTGTGCTTTATATCAACAAACGTTTATTTTTCCCAATTAGTAAAATTCAACGAGATAAAAATGGTTTATTTTAAACCACGACTGATTCAATGATATATTTCCATTAATATGTAGGCCTAGTTTATAGGTAATGTTTACAATTAAGATTTTCATCTTTAAACCTGTAGAAATTATTAATTCATTTTTTGTGATGCTCAAGCTGTGAGAGATCATATATTTCACATATGATGTTATTTAATTAAACGAGGGAGCGGAGCGACCGAGTGTCTCCATTCAACTCAAACGGCCTCATTCTGTGATTCTGTCTGTCTGTACGTCGAAAATCAGCCGAACCGCTGAACAGATTGCGCTGAAATTTTAAACAGACATTCGGTACGAGTTTATTGAGAACTGTTAACAAAATCAGCTAGATCCATTGCGATTTAAGCCTACAATAAATAAAAATGTGATTTTAAAAAAATATCGATAGCATTTTGTTTAGTAGCAGCTAGCGGGACGTAATCTGCGTGGCGTGGCATGGCCTATTGGTAAGCATTTAGCCTACCGCACGGAGGGTTGGGGTTCGATACCCGTTAGTATGAACTTTTTTATATTTTTACACCCACATATTATTTTTGAGGGTGTTAAATGGGAAATAAAAATCAGGTGATTTTGTTTTATCTTGGAAATTTGTTAATATTTCACGCTAATACGTTTCGAACACGATTCGCATTTCGAATGTTCAATTTAAATAACTAGGGAAACGCCAAAATCGTTGTTAAATGAGTGAGTGAGCCAAGTGTTGAGCACCCGGGAACATCCCATTTTCTCCCATATACCCAAGGCTGGATCTAGCCCAGTATGGGGAATGATACCGGGTACTACACACATGGTGCTCACTCACTCGTTTAATAACGACTTTGGCGTTTCCCTAGTTTAGTGCTTGACAAAATCCATATTTGTACAATGTATAACTCTCTAACTTGAACTATGAGTGAGTGGACTAAGGACTTGTTCAGCAGGAGTCAAATATTTAGTTTCTAAGGGCAACTCGTTGATATGATTATGTTTGAAACTAGTTTTGAAGTCAATGTTAAAATTAAAGTTCCCCGTATACGTTATACATTAATAAAACTTATAATAAACATGAAACATAATGGTTGCTTCTTGTCCTTGTGTGTCCAGGCCCGGCTTCGAGTGCTGCCATCAACAAGTCTTCTACTCTGCCCCTGCCGCACCGCAGCCTACAAGAGCGACCCAACTCAGTGGCTGCGACCAGGGATCGAGACAGGGAGGGGTACTACAGCGACCGTAACGAGCTCCTGAGGGACCGGGAGAGAGAGCGGGAGAGGGAGAGAGACAGGGGATACCTGTCCGATCATAACTCTAGGTATGTAGGATACTGTAGGGAGAGGGAGAGAGACAGGGGATACCTGTCCGATCATAACTCCAGGTATGTAGGATGCTGTAGGTAGAGACAGGGGGGATACTACAGCGACCGTAACGAGCTCCTGAGGGACCGGGAGAGAGAGCGGGAGAGGGAGAGAGACAGGGGATACCTGTCTGATCATAACTCCAGGTATGTAGGGACACTGGAGGGAGAGACAGGGGATACCTGTCCGATCATAACTCCAGGTATGTGGGATGCTGTAGGTAGAGACAGGGGGGATACTACAGCGACCGTAACGAGCTCCTGAGGGACCGGGAGAGAGAGCGGGAGAGGGAGAGAGACAGGGGATACCTGTCCGATCATAACTCCAGGTATGTAGGATACTGTAGGGGAGGGAAGAGACAGGGGATACCTGTCCGATCATAACTCCAGGTATGTAGGATGCTGTAGGTAGAGACAGGGGATACCTGTCTGATCATAACTCTAGGTAGGAAAGTGTAGAAAAACAGAAAAGGGACCGAGAGAGAGAAAGATTGATTGATTGGTCGATTGATTAATTGATTAATTGATTTATTTATTGATTGATTGATTGATTTATCGATTGGTTATCGTCTTTATTTGGTGGGATTCAGGATTGTGAGGCCTTATCTTCCATCCAACCATGTTTTTAACACGTGTTTTTAACCTTGTCTGCATTTTTTAACAATGGAACCATCTAAAAATTGATTGTATATACTAGGAAAACGCTTAAGTCCCGCCGCGTTGTTGGATGAGCGTAATTGGTGCATTGAGCTGCCATGTGTTATGCGGATTTTCTGTTGTTCTGTGAAAAAATCATTACTTAGTTGAAGATTTTTTTAAATTAAATTCAATTAAATAAAAAATTATCTAATCTATATTATTTTTTTAATTAATCGTAATAATTAAAAAAAAAGGAAAAAATCGTAATATTGAAATTTTCATAAGAAATAATTATTCGATTGCGCACAAATTTTGCACGAATATATTTAATTCATAATATTAAGGTTCTGTGAAAATGAAAAAATCATTACAATAGAATTAAAGCATGTAGGTGTTATAAGTCAAAGAATTGTTTAAAAAATGAAAAAAAAGAAAAAGTTCGATTTTCATGAGAAATAGTTTTTTGATTGCGCTAAAATTTCACACGAATACCTAAATTCATAAATTTAAGGTTTTGTGAAAAAATCATTAAAATCGGATAAAGCATGTAGGTGTTATAAGCTGAAGAATTTTTAAAAAAATCGAAAAAATCGTAAAATTGCGATTTTAATAACAAAATAATTTTTCGATTGCGCTCAAACACGTGGTAGTTCTAAGTTCAGAGATTTCAAAGGCCTCCATAAAATTTCATCGTAATTAGAGTATCGGTTTAGCCGGAATCGTGTTAACAAACACACAATAATAATAAAAAATCATTCCGGATTTTTTTCTCCAGTGTAGTGAAATGGAATCTTCGCTTCGCTCATCCAATAAAGAAAGCATGCAGTTACATACAAATCGATTTTTAAAAAAATCGGTTAACCGAGTTTCGAGCTATGTACATTTAAAGACATTAGTGAGAAAGCGTTTCAATGATCGCACATCCAAAAACAAAATGGCCCTTAAAAAAACGTTTATCACAATTTGAAGTTACATACATCCTGGGGCTGTTTCACAAGGTGCATACTAACACGTGGTCGTCAGATTTTGGCTGCGAATTTTGTTAATAGAGGCTCTACAGGAATTAGCTCCTGGTCTATATTAGGAAGAAGAAGAGAGGGAAACGAGCATTGGCATTATTTTGTATTGAGTCACAGTTTAGGTGAAAGATTTGTAAAATAGAACAGAATACCACTAACACAAGATGCCTGCCATCTCTACACAAAAACGTTGCAAGAATATACAAATACTAACAAATACTTTGAAAATACCAAATAAATTAATTGAAAAATAAGTAACAAATAAAAGAATTATATATTATTCAATCATATTTGAAGAAGAGAAGATAACTCTCTAGCACGCTACGAGGGAAAGAGCTTGTACTTCCTTGGTTAAGCTGTAGTTTCAATCAAGAATGGTTGTCATCAGTTATATAACTGAGTGGGTAGACTCTAAATAAAAATGTATTTATTTATTTATTTTATTCCTGTAGGTAGCTATGGAGATGAGTTCTTAATGAGTTTCAGTGAGAAATAAGACGGAGGTAATTTAAAAGTTACACCTAAATGTCTATAAACCAGTAAATAGAATCAATGGAAAACAATTTTGAAGAAGGTAAAAAGGAGATAGAGTATGTTATCAATAATTAAATATAGACAAAAAAAACTATAACCAAAACGAAATACATTTCAGTGGCGACTATTTTTTGTCTATTTATTTTATTCATGAGTAATATCCAGTAAATTGTGCGTTCGATTTTTATTTATAATTGACGGAGGACACTACCGGAAGTTTGTTTATTTTTTAAATGCTACTTTTATCTGCTTGCTTCCAATTGAAATTATTATAAGTTGCATAACCATTTTGTGTGACAAAACCTACCTTAAAGATCTTCTACTAACTTAATGTTATTCTTTTCATAAAAAATTAAACAAAGTATAATACAGCGTTAAAAAAACAACACTAATTCATTGTGTGATGTTTCGGCAGCGTCAGTTGCCATCGTCAGACGCAAGATAACTGAGGACGGCAGAGGCTGCTGCCGAAATATAACACAGTGTGTTTAAACGTTTATTAATCTCTTGTTATTTTCATTTTTTGTGTCTTTCTCTGGTTAATAACTCCTGGTTGTTATCAAGGTACTTCTCTGTTGTGTCCAGGTGTGCCTCGTGTCTCGGCGAGTCTGCGCGCGCACAGTGGTTCCGTCACTCTGACGGGTGGCGCAGTGGTAGCTCGACCTTGGGCTCCGGTACAGACAGGCTCCAGCATCATGGTTAATAACTCCTGGTTGTTATCAAGGTACTTCTCTGTTGTGTCCAGGTGTGCCTCGTGTCTCGGCGAGTCTGCGCGCGCACAGTGGTTCCGTCACTCTGACGGGTGGCGCAGTGGTAGCTCGACCTTGGGCTCCGGTACAGGCTCCAGCATCATGGCTCCGACCTCTAGCTCTGGCCAGGGAGGTCACAAGAGGTCACCGTGGGATTCCCTGCCATCTTTGAGACACGAGGGAAGTCTGGGGGACAGCGGCTACAAGAGTAACAGGGCGGACTCGTTCGAGCAGAGGTACGATATATCTTTGAATTAAGAAACAAACTAATTTTATGTCCACAAAACACACAATAAGAAAATATTTTTTGTTGTTTTTTTAAAGCGTTGTGCCGATTGACGAAGTGCGTAATGTAAAAGACTTCAAATAGTTCTTAATGGTTAAAGTGTCTACCAACATAAATATAGATAGCAAGACAAGCTAAAAACAAAAATCAAGTCAACTTAAACTTTATACCATTTTCTTAGAACTTATCAATCTTTAAAACAAATCATGCAATGCCATTAGGTTGCCCACCAGAAGTAAGGCTCGTTGGATTAACAATTTAATAACTTTTTAAAGCATGTCCACTGTTGGGTACACATACGATATACCTGATGGTTGTCCATCCATTGTTTGCGCCTTAATTTAACAAAACTATCCTTGTTGGGTGCAGTCACCCTAACTGTTTGTTGAGAACTGTTAAACAACAATTCTGCTGGTATTAAATAAATTCTTATTCACATTTTTAACGTCAATTTGTAAACAATATTTTATATTTCACGATAATTGTGCCAAGTTGGTTTTGAGAACCATCGTTTTAAACAAAAGACGTGGTCAAAAATATCTATTCTTGGTAATTTAATTACACTATTTTCATTGCTATATTATGCTCAAGCTATTCAAAAATTTTGTATTTATGTTATATGTAAGATAGATGCATGGTGATTAGATGGCACATTTATTAATGAAATACGGTAGGCATACTTGCTAAAATATTTATAAATATTTCTCGTTTTCGTTATTTTTCACATTTTGGTATTCTTTCGTCATTATATAGAAATTACAATATTTTATTTCAGAGTCATCTTTAAAATTTTATGAACAATTTATTTATTATAATACGTTTATCATATTGAGCTATATAACAACAGAAAGGATGTTAATTATTAAGATAGACTAATTAGACAAGAGCGGATAGTAGTAACACCTTATACTTGTGCAAAACATAATGGTCGTCCACGTTTTCTCGGAGAATTTTATCCGTTTGTTTGTGAATTTTAATATCAAACAACCCCAAAAAGTAAATTTATATTTTAAAAAAAACATTACACATGAAAAAAAGAAGTGTACAAATTTATTTTTTTAACAACGTTTAATAGATAGTATGTAGTCTTGTAGTACAGTATTTTAATTATTATAATTATTAAATTAAGGTTTCAGACTTCAATAAAGGTTTTCCAAAATAGTCACTGCTCAACGATTATGTAAAAGTCAACCGCGAATCTTTTAAGGTTAATTTTTATTATTTTGCGTCTGTCTCTTAAGTATGCTACTTCTTCTGTATCTTCTACTGTCTCACATTCTCTAGTATCTAGCTAATGTCATGTGTTTTTCGGGTGATTTTTTATAGACTTCTCGAATTAACTTAATTTGTTTTTCATATTCGCATTACGTCATTTCTTATTTTCATTCTGCACCTGCTCCATAAAATTCAACCAACGGGAACGTTTTCTACCTTATTTCAAACTAATGTCTTATTAAAATTATATTACTTTATTGTTAAATACATTAGCTACTGCAGCTCTGCCACTCTTTCATATCAAATTAAACTTTGATCATTCAAGAGAAGCTTTTAATAACGTAATTTTCCTTATGTTACTACTAAGAAATATTTACTTAATTCACGTTAGACAAAACACAAAGGACATTCTGACACATATCTACAAAGGTATACACTACAGTTATACATATTTTTTACCAATTCAACAGACACTTTCTTAAGGCTAAAATTTATATTTTTAATTTTTGGGATCCCTGATTTTAAACTTACAACAACCAGTCTGGAATGGAATTATGTTCTTAGTCCGTAAGAGTGAACGGAGAAATTTTACGATCTAACATCCCTTATAACATTGTTCGTCACATATGATGAGAGCACATCAGAAATGGAGTGGGCATTCTTACTGGGAAAATGATAATAAAAGTAAAACTCATCTTATTTATTTGTATCCTTACTGTTATTACACTGTTATTACGAATTTTGTAAGGGTAGTAAAAATTATTTAAGAAAACGATTCACAGTCATTTACAAATAAATAAAAGGCGTATATAAACAGCACAAACATTACGGAGCCCATTTCACAATCTTTTTAAATGCAAAGTATATAAAATAAACGTAAATCTCTTTTGCGACTCCATTTTCCGAGCCCAGAAGACCAACATCTCTGTGAATGGTTTATGTTCCCATTGGAAACTTTAGATAGGAGACAGTTCAAAGTGGGTAAATGGTAAAACTTTTATACACACGGAACATTAAAAACTTTTTATTCGATATCTATGCTGGTTGCTTTATATCGGAAATTTACTGAAATAAATAAGTTCGGAACATATTTTCAAAGAATTGAATTCAAGTTCTATTTAATTGAAAATTGAAAATAAATCTTCTTAGCAGGGTCGATATAATTCCTTATACAGTTATTTTGAGTTTACATTGTCAAGTGCTTCTTTAGTAAGTAGTTCATAAATTAAATACGAATAATCATTGAGCATAGAAATTCATAATTGTCCAGCACTTATCAGCAGTATCAGCATGCTTTAAAATAATAGTAACTTGCCTCTTGCATTTGTCGTAATATTATGGTCAAGTTAAAGCATTGTGTAAAAGTAAAAACAAATAGTGGTTTAAAACCTATGTTGTAATTTTGTGATTGTTGAGGATATATTTTTGTAGTTTCCATACTTAAAACGTAGATATTTTAGTAGGTTTACCTATAGTTGTATACTTAAACTATTGATAAATTGTCTAATTTAACAACTTTTGCAATAAATTTAATTTTATTAATTATGTTTTATCACTTATAACATATTTTTGAACACAGTATTAACTAACAAAATAATAACGTTACAAATTGATCATATTTATTTATAAGATGCATATTACAACAGAGTACAAATACTCCACAAGTGAAAATCATAGCATAACCTAATATTTATGTTTAAAAGAAAATATGCACGTAGAAAACATATTTTTGAGGACACTTTTACTGCGTAATTGTAGTAGTTTGGACGTAATATCAAGTTTTTTATGTGAATTTAGTCCATAAACATGATAAGTGTGATTTTGTTTTATTTTAATAAGCTGGATCATGTGGTCAGTGGTCACCCGACAGTGATGTTCAGCAGTCAAAAAAATTAGGCTTCTCTCTTGTATACTGCTTTCAAAGCTCTAGAGCTTACTAGATAAAAATAATGTTTAATGATTGGTTAATACATAGGGATAATTCATATTTTGTTAATGAATCTGTACATCGATGGTTTGTAGTACTATAGGAATGATTCATAAATCATAATATATAATTTCATTGATAATATGGCAACAAAAATAATACTAGTTTCTATTTTTATTTAAATTTTCAGTACCGTCGGGAAAAATAATATAAATATCGACTATTTCTTAGTCTTATATTATTTGTGAATTTTGTTCTCGAGCCTCGACGAATATCACAAATTAATCCAAATATTGAAAAATTACTTAGACCCGGCACCTCCACCAAAACTGAATATTTTCTAATTGTTGGTTATAACTTACAAGGCTTAAGCCATTTTTTTACACGATGAATTATTGGATGAGCGTAGCGAGCGAAGCGAAGATTCCATTTCACTACACTGGAGAAAAAAATCCGGAATGTTTTTTTTTTTCTTTCTGTATTTTTTGACTGGCTGTTAACACGATTCCGGCTAAACCGATACTCCAATTGCGATGAAATTTTATGGAGGCCTTAGAAATCTCTAAACTTAGAACTGCCACGTTTTTGAGCGCAATCGAAAAATTATTTCTCATGAAAATCGCAATTTTACGATTTTTTTCGATTTTTTGAAAATTTATTTTACTTATAACAACTACATGCTTTATCCGATTTTAATGATTTTTTCACAGAAACTTAATTTCATGAATTAAGATATTCGTGTGAAATATAAGCGCCATCGAAAAATTATTTTTCATGAAAGTAGAAATTTTGTGTTTTTTTTCTTTTTTAAAACAATTGTTTTACTTATTACACATACATGCTTGATTCTATTGTAATAAGTTTTTCACAGAACCTTAATTTTAATAATTTATTTATTCGTGTGAAATTTGAGCGCAATCGAATAATAATTTCTTATAAAAATCCCAATTTTTCGATTTTTTTCTTTTTTAAAAATTACGATTAATTAAACAAATTAAAATTTAAGTTTATTTTTAATTTAATTTATTTTAATTAAAAAAAATTTGAACTTAGTAATAATTTTTTCACAGAACAACAGAAAATTCGCATAACACATGGCAGCTCAATGCACCAATTACGCTCATCCAACAACGCGGCGGGACTAAAGCGTTTTCCTAGTGTTATAAATATATAAAGCATGATAATGAACCTAGGGATACAAAATGTTGTAAATATAATAATATACAGTATTGCGTCGAATAATAAACAAAATAATAATTCTAACCGGCGATCAATTGCAAAATGCTAGAAAGTATAATTGATTTGATATTTTTTTAAATATTATTTTACCAGTTACTTTGAGCATCAAAAAATAATTGTCACTACATTGTTTTTGTTCAAATGTTTCTAACAGGGAAGGCTAAATAATAACATTTTATTGTGAACTGTGATTCTTTCAACTTGTGCATGTGATACAAAATTATTCATCATCATTATCCATTGTCGTTTCCTGATTCTGGTAGTGTCACCTTGGGTTTCACTCTTCTCACTTTAATCCATGTTACCACATTCGTATCTCATCCACATCGTCCCAGCCAATGATATTTAACATTATAGTGGGCTGGATCCCCAGTCATCGGTCCACTGGAGTGAAAATTTGAAGCCATCTTGAATTACTCAGTTTGTAATTGTATGTCAAAGTAGGTTGGAGTGATTTTTAGCCCAATTATATGTTACAAGATGGCTGTCAGGTTGACAGGTGAGCATATTAGCCACTAACACCAAATGATTACTAAATTCCCTCATGCAATAACTTCTTATTGTTTCTGTTTGTGCATTTCCTTGCTGCACAAGCTAAAACCAAATCAAAACAATCCAGAAAAATACTTCAATCCCATCTGAAACATAATGTAAAGTATAAATTGAAACGCCAAATCGACATCTTGAATAGGTCAGATTGACGCTTCAATTTGCTGCGCTCACGCTGGTGCGGACGTCATGGAGACTGGGGATCTAGCCTAACATAGATGTTAAATATCATTGATCCTTCCCATCTTGTCACGTAGCTTCTCTCTAATTGGATGAGCGAAGCGAATACTTCAATTTCACTGACCCCTCGAAAATGTAGCTTTAATGTTTTGTTTTTTGTTTTATTCTGTCTGTTTGTTCGCACGCTACTGGGCAAACGGCATATGCGATCTTGATGAAAATTGAAGGGAACCTTTGATATTTCTGAACTTAGACCCTGCCGCGTTTTTGGGTACAATCGAAGAAATATTTCTCGTGAATATATTACTTTTACGATTTTTTTCGATTTTTAGTGCGACATTTTCGTGCCATTTGGGCCGATTCTGTCCAAACGGGTGGGGCTACAACGTTCATATTATACATGGACATTAAGGTAATAGTGATGTATTGATTTTTAAAAGAAAAAGTTGAAAAAGTTAGCCAGAATCCATAGAATAAAGGTTTAAATATGAGTTTTTTTAGGTTTATAATAACAATCAACAAGTAATAATAGAAACTTGACACCAATCACCTACAATGCGTAGGCAGCAAAGCAAAGCACTTGCAAAAGTAAAGATATCCCACGCAAACTAAAAACTTAAAAAAGCTCATCCATCAACGCGACTAAAAAAAGCGTTTGCGAAGCTTCCGAGTTAATAATTACATTATCTAAACTCAATAATTCACCAATATGTGTTGTCTGTCTGTTGCAGGGGACTGTTTGACCGGCAAGACAGCCTCAGGTCCGACTACATGAGCGACCGGGAGAACGGCCGCTACGGAATAGTTCAGCAAGCCTCCATAGAGAGCACTGACTCCCGACTCTGCTACCTCACTTCGTCGGAGGTAAGACGCATGCGCAACTAAACTACCTGCCGCACCTGGGGAAACGCAGATTGACTTAATTTATGGGAGGCTGCACAGGGAAGGGCTCGTTTAGCATATGCGGGCAAGTTTTTCTGGAGCGATATTCCTGAGTTTGCAGGAAATGCAAACGATGAGTCGTTTCACAACTTGTTTCATTATTGAAAGGTTATAGAAATTATATATTATAAAAGTGTATTTGGTAACATTCTTACTCCTGCTGATACAAATAATACATATTATACAATATTGCGTATTCGCCAATAATGGATAAATGTGGGCACCTACCAATGCGGATCTTCAACATTTGTAGCAGAAAATGAACACTTTTTTATGTTTATAATTTTTATCATATAAATACCTTTTTTTCGAAAAAATACTATGATGCAGCTTATTAATAAGCAATTTTGTTCAATATTATGATTTGTGTTGCTTAACGTCTCTATTAATGCACTATGGCTATTCAAGTGGTGATGAAAGGCTGACTATCTAAAATATGGCACTCCTGGATTTAAAAAAAATGATTGGAAAAGAATTATGATGAAGCTTTCGTACACTATCATGAGTTGTGTTGCTTAACGTCTCTATTAATGCACTTAGGTTATTCGAGACGTTGAGTGGTGATTATAGGCTGACTATTTAAAATATGGCATAATGAACATTTCTGCATTATTTTTTAATTTATACAAATATACATGGTAACTGTGCAGTGGAATATAAATAATCTTTTCAGAATGAAACAAGTTGAAAACGACTTTTCCAACTCCGTTTGTATCGCAATTAGTTTAGAAATAGACGCACAATTGAAATACGATAACTATAAAATGTTACTGGTTTGAATGGAAAGCTGTTCAAACTTGTCGGAACATGTTCTAAACGAAAACCTCTGATAAGTCGTCTCAATCATCGTTTCTCCAAAATCATATATTTTAACAAGTTGTTCGTTGGCTGTTATACTTACTTAGAAAACAGACATATTTTATCGTCTCTCATGCAAAGATCTACATTCTATTATTATGTTGGAACTGCGGACCAATCCCAGACTCTGCAATCAACTGTAAATACCCTGAAGATTATTGTTAGGTTAATTCTTTAATTTCGAGCGGAATAGAGAATTTTTGATTGTATTAATAATACTAGGAAAACGCTTAAGTCCCGCCGCGTTGTTGGATGAGCGTAATTGGTGCATTGAGCTGCCATGTGTTATGAGGATTTTCTGTTGTTCTGTGACAAAATTATTACAAAGTCGAATAATTTTTTTAAATTAAATTAAATTAAATAAAAAAATTGACTTTATTTTTTAATTTTTTTTATGAATCGTAATTTTAAAAAAGGAAAAAATCGTAAAATTGCGATTTTCATAAGAAATAATTATTCGATTGCGCTCAAATTTTACAAGAATATATTAATTCATAAAATTAAGGTTCTGTGAAAAATTCATTACAATAGGATAAAGCATGTAGGTGTTATAAGTCAAAGACTTGTTTAAAAAAAGAAAAAAACGTGTAAAATTTCGATTTTCATGAGAAATAATTTTTCGATTGCGCTCAAATTTCACACGAATATCTTAATTCATAAAATAAAGGTTTTGTGAAAAAATCATTAAAATCGAATGAAGCATGTAGGTGTTATAAGTCGAAGAAATATTTTAAAAATTGAAAAAATTCGTAAAATGGCGATTTTCATGAGAAATAATTTTCTGATTGCGCTCAAAAACGTGGCAGTTCTAAGTTCAGAGATTTCGAAGGTCTCCATAAAATTTCATCGCAATCGGAGTATCGGTTTAGCCGGAATCGTGTTAACAAACAGACAAAAATACAGAAAGAAAGAAAGAAAAAAAAAAAAAAAAAAAAAAAAAAAAACATTCCGGATTTTTTTCTCCAGTGTAGTGAAATGGAATCTTCGCTTCGCTCGCTACGCTCGCTACGCTCATCCAAAAACTTACCCTTAAAAGCATTTTTAACATAATTTTAAACCATAAAAACTTTTATAGTTTACATAATCAGCCTCGTGAAGAAACTACGTATTATTTCTTCGTCATAAAGAAGGTTTTAAAGTTAGTCGAACAGTTTTCTTAATTTAGTTTCAAAGTTAAACGAAATTGCCAATTTTTCAAATTGCTCTACAGCGCTTCAGGTTTACGTAATGAGATTTTCTTCAGAACTTGCAGAAGATTTTAGAGTACATGAATAAGATTGATTTAATGACATTTCCATCTTGAAATGGACCTATTTTAAAAGGCAATATAGATATTTGAGTTCTTACTTAATACAACAAGCAAACACATTTAAATTAAGGCTATTGAATGGAAAGATTGTAAGTATTGTGTTTACATATATACTTATAAACTCTCACAAATATTTGAGGTTTTGTTAGCTGGTTTTGAAATGCAATTTTTATCTTATAAATTCCGTTAATTTAAATTAGGTATAATATAATTATCACTAATATATTAAACAAGAATTAAGCCAAATTTTGTCGATATCTATCTTAATGGATAGTTTAATCGCTTAAGGTTTTACACCTTCAATTTTCTTAGATGTAACTTTGGTCAAAGTCTTTATTTATACGAAAATGCGAACGACGAACATAAAAATATTATATGTATTGTAGATTTAAAACAATCAATACTATCACAAAAACCACAAAAATGGTTATGACATTATTTCAAGCCATTATTTTTTAAATAGCCATTAATAATACAAATGTCCTAGATGTCTTAGTGCTCTATAAGAGAACTCAACCCCTGGAATACGCACTGACGACTGAAGAAAACCTTTTGAATTCCACTTTAGTTTGTTGGGGGTATAAAAGCCGCGACCTCCTCAATCAAAGTCTTGTGCGTTTCGCTTGAGCTACGCTTTCGCGGTAGCCTAAACAGAATAATAATAGCAACGTACAGACAGTGTTGGCTCAGGCGCTAAGCGCTCGACTCTGATTCGGGAGGTCCTGGGTTCAAATCCCGTCGAGACCGGCAATCCTGACTGAAGGTTTTTTCCGAGGTTTTCCTCAGTCGTTAAGGCGAATGCAAGGGATTGAGTCCTCTTAATTAGCCCTCGGACATCTCTTCACAATTTCCTATTCGCACATACCTAGTTCACCTGAAGAGGGGCTAATTGCACCCTATAACAGGTTTCCCACGATAAAAATTTAAATTTAAAGTAGCAACGTTTACATGCAGCGGGTATACTACTCCTAGATGGAACAACTACTTTTCTTTTTTTCTTTTTTTATATTTGGTTCATTAATTTATTATTCATTATAAGGGATTCATTACAAGGGAGTTACCAAGATGGACAAGATAAGAAGTAATGTAATCAGAAAACAACTGGGACTGGAGAGATTAAGGTTTAAACTAGGAAGAGAACGTCTAGAATGGTTTGGACATTTGAAAAGAATGGGCAGGGAGAGCATTCCAAGACGAGAATTGGAAGAGGGAGAGAAGGGGAAAAGCAAAGTAGGAAGGCCAGGAGAGAAATGGGAAAGATTAATTCAAGAAGACGTTGGAAAACGAGATGAAGTGTGGGAGCATGTGGCAAGAGTAAAGCTGTGGGAGGACAGAAGAGAATAGAGTAAATTGGTGGAGAGGAAGGAGCTAGATGATGAGGAAGAAACACTGAGTCTGGCAAGCTTAGTATCTAAAGTTTCATGCCCTAGATAATGGTGGAAAACCACCACTCAACCCGACAGAGATGGAACTGAGTTATGATGATTTTTATCATCCATTTTAAATTTGTCACTAAATATTTTGTGTTATTAATACATTGTTGTTATTATATATTTCAAACTTTACTTACTTTTAGTTTATTGTTGTCTGCATTTATGTAATAATTAGATTTATATAGTTGTCCTCATTTGTCAGTTTTTTTAACTGAATATTATGATAGACGTTAGACGGAAATAAATAAATAAATTCGGGAATCCTTTTATAATTTTAGTATCAGTGGATCGCTAGCCACCTTTCTTGCCACACCGAGTTCTTTAACATCCAACCAGTCACATCATGTTTTCTTCTCCTGAAATTTCTTCTACTTTTTCTTCTTTCTTGCTTCTTCCCATCGTATATTATAAAAATTGAAACTATATAACAGGTAGTAACGTTACACATACAAATTATTAGACTTTTCACTGTTAATACTTATTTTTATTTAAAAAATGTGATATTTCGACTACTTTTCAGCAGTCTTTATCAAACAATACAACAACTAAAAAACCACAACAAACTCTTTATCAAACAATACAACAATTAATAAAAACAAACTATTTCTCGAGTTGGATAGTCGGGAAACACTCCCGTAGGTGGAATTGTTAATATTTAATACAATCCAGAATATAAAGTAACGAAAATACAGAAGTTAAATAGTTACCGTCTCGGTGGTCTAGTTGGCTAAGGCGTCCACCCGGAAAGTGGGAGACTCGGGTTCGTACCCCGATCGGGATGGATTTTTTAATTTCTGGATTGTATTAAATATTAAAAACAAACTAGTTTGTTGTGGGTTTTTAGTTGTTGTATGGTTTGATAAAGACTGCTGAAAAGTAGTCGAAATATCACATTTTTCAAATAAAAATAAGTATTAACAGTGAAAAGTCTAATGATTTGTATGTGTAATCTTCCCATCGTCTCACGCCATTTTCGTCTGTCTTCTTACAGTCTTACTGTTTCTGCTTCTTCCAAACACAGACAAACTAAATATATAAATCATGTTTCGATTGGATTTCTATGTGAAATGATTGTATTTTATATGATATAGCCTGACTTTGACATCAAAGCCGGCGCCATCCAATCTCCCGGACCAGAAATCGAAAAATCTTTAACACTGTGGGAAATTTTCCAAAATATCAAGAATCGTGGTGACTTTGTCCGCTCGTTTCTCGGAATGTATTCCTCAGTTTCCCTTTCTTCGGTAAGAGGATTGCCACACTGTGAAATAAGATTTACTTATCAACGTTTTGAACACAGATTTAGTTATAAAAAATTAGAACTTAAAATAAAACTAAATGTTTTGTTCTCTTTTCCTTCATATAACAACACAATTCTGTACACGATCATAGGACATTTCATCCACTTTGGTTATGACTGGTCTGGTTTATGTAGTGGTGAAGTGAAGGCAAAAATGGTCTTGAGTTGATTGCTACGTCGTCAAACAGAGAAGACTGAGGCAGAGATTTAAAGTATTGAAATAGCTGGATTATAACGATTGTTTTATATTTTCATTGTAAAAACTTGAAATAACTGCAGAACGTACATCAATACACCACGCACACCTCTTCGGGGAAATTTATGTAATGTTGAGCTTTGAAATATCAAAATGCGGACTGAAAATCGCGTTTCACATTTATTAAATTGTGTATTGTAATGTTTTTCCACAAATTTAAAATAAAGTCATATATTTAAAAAATGTACTCTGCTCTACTCAACTCAGTCAGTATCCAGTCATAAGGCGTGAGTTGAAATTTATCTACTCAGTCAGTTTTAACTTACTCGTAATTTCTTATTCGTTTGATAACAATTTAACACACTGTTATTTTACGTGAGGAATTGTATAAAACATTACTTCTTGTCGGAGTTTCCATTCAGCACCACAACATCCTGGCACAAATAGTTATTAATTAAACAACTGCCGCAAAGATTTTCTGTTGCCAGAAGAAAATACCCAAAACTTATTTACGCCTTCGTAGCAATATAATTATAATTTACCATATTGCTTGTATCAGTCACATTTCAGCAACTAGGAGAACGTACACATAAAATTAATACAACTTTCTTGCAAAAGTAGTATACAGGAATTTTGTTACATGTGCGGATTGAGTGTTTGAAAAGCTCTTTTTAAAAGACTATTTCTTTCCTAAACATGGAAAGCGCTATTGAGTAACAATCGTAGGTGTGTGCATGATGTACAGCCAGGGTCATATATAAATCAAGAGGTCTGAAAGATACCTCTTTCACCGACATCTCGTGGTCAACTCTTGGTGCCATTATTTATATCGCCCTGTGAACTGCATTATCGACATAAATAAGAAACATGGCTGCTAATGTCAAAGGAAAATTCTCTATTCACCAGAGAAACTATCAAGCCTTGAAGAAATATAATATGGAACGTAAAGAGAGCATTATATATCGATACCTTGGTCTAGGCATAGTATTAAGACTATGCCTTAGTTCTTATATTTGCCTTAGTTTCTAATTAATTTCGAATAATTCTATCTTAGCTGTCAAGTCTTATTTGCAAACCACCAAAGTTTGTTTTATGCTTTTGTTTTGATAAAATTGTATTTCACTTCTGACTGCCTTCTAGATATTGACTATTTTGTTGACCAAGAGTCTTTCAAAGCCTCCTAAATAATATTAATAACATCAAATAGTCTAGGGGGGCTTCCATCGATCGATAATGCAGTTCACAGGGCAATATAAATAATGGCACCAAGAGTTGACCACGAGATGTCGGTGAAAGAGGTATCTTTCAGACCTCTTGATTTATATATGACCCCGGCTGTACATGATGTGTACATTCAGCTTTTGAGGATTCCCAGTTTTTTTTGACTGCATCTATGAAATAAGATTTATTTAGTTGTCTTCCTTTGTAAATCAGTTTTTATAATTGAATAGGATAGACGTTAAATAAATAAATAAATAAATAAATAAATAAATAAATAAATAAATAAATAAATAAATAAATAAATAAATAAATAAATAAATAAATAAAATAAAAAAGGTTTAGAATGTATTTGGAGGATATGGATTTAGATTTAGATGTAAAATTAGAAATTATGAAAAATGATTGGGATATTAAGACCTTGATACTTTTGATACAACTACTAAATGTTAATTGTTGGTACTTGCCACCATAACTACACAAATTCATATTTGCAAGAAAAATACATAAAACTATATCAAATAAATGATGAACTATAAAAATACTACGTAAAACGAAAAATCATTCCAACTTGGTGCCGGGTTAATGGAGGGACCGGCACCTCCACCAAAACTCTACATTTGTTGGTAGTTATTAAAAACACATTAACATCAAACATTATCATGTTATCTTTTACGTTAAAAACAGATTTAATTTTAAAATATTGTTTCATGGCATCGTTAAATAGATATATTCACAGTTAGTACATCATTGCACAATTTAAAATAATAGTATTGGTTGCAACCGAAATGGAAGATTAAAGCGAATTTGTGGTTGTAATTGGCTGGCTTTCACGATTCAAATGTAAATTTTTAGCTTACAATTAAAATATCAATAATGACAATTATTTGATCGTTTTAAGGTGATAAAGGACGTACGTTTTACACAAATTTCTTATCGCTCGGCTGAACGACAACACAGTTCTTTGAAATTTTGCACTGTTCTCACGAAAGTGGAAATAAGCGGTTGTCACAACAGAAAAAATAAGAAAATAATATAACGAAAAGATTATCTTGGAAAACTTGGAAATGATTGCAGAACATGCGTCTGCGCACCACGCACACCTCTTCGGGGAAAATTCTCTTATGTTTAACTATGAATGGTCAAGGTGCTTGCTGTAATTTGAGTTTTATTTTTCTAAAATAGCGATTTGTTATGTCTATCCATATATTTGAATAAAGGTACATTAAAAAATGTGCTTGCATCGAGATTTAGATTTTATATTTGTTAGATATTTTTAATCGTAATATCATGTAAAAATAAATAAACGCCTGTTTATGTGACCTTATTTAGTAAAACTAGGAAGCTTCGCAAACGCTTTTTCAGGCGCGTTGTTAGATGAGCGTATGTTTTTTTAAACGAAAAAAGTGTAAAATTGCGATTTTCATAAGAAATTATTTTTCGATTGCGCTCAAATTCCACACGAATATATTAATTAATAAAATTAAGGTTTTGTGAAAAAATCAAAACAATCGGATTAAGCATGGAGATGTTATAAGTCGAAGAAATTTTTAAAAAATC
This sequence comes from Sweltsa coloradensis, assembly GCA_024449915.1. Classification (NCBI taxonomy): domain Eukaryota; kingdom Metazoa; phylum Arthropoda; class Insecta; order Plecoptera; family Chloroperlidae; genus Sweltsa; species Sweltsa coloradensis. Next base: position 26,260 of record JAMZAV010000641.1, read on the forward strand.
GAAAAAAAATCGTAAAATTGCGATTTTAATGAGAACAAATTTTTCGGTTGCGCTCAAAAACGTGGCAGTTCTAAGTTCAGAGATTTCGAAGGCCTCCATACAATTTCATCGCAATTGGAGTATCGGTTTAGCCGGAATAGTGAGGACAAACACACAAAAATACAAAAAGAAGAAGAAGAAAAAAAAAACGTTCCGGATTTTTTTCTCCAGTGAAGTGAAATGGAATCTTCGCTTCGTTCGCTACGCTCATCCAATAAAACAATTTTTTTAATTGTGCATCGTTCATTATATAATAAAAATTTAATTTGGGATATAGAACTGCAATTAATAAATGGGTGGTCTTTTCAAAACAATAATGTTTTGGTACGCATTAGAACTTTTGTACTGATAAAATGTTATACAAATTTTTTCACTTGGTGTAAGATCCTATAAGACAAATCAAATGCTAATTTACCCTCAAATACCACACGCTTTGAGGACGGCAGACGCCCCCTCCCCCCACCCCTCGTGGTTTTCACTGCGGCAAACTAATGCCACAAGCAGCAGCTTCGAATGCGGGCTAACTAGTTGTCGACGAGAACTTGTACGGACCTTCGCTTTTGAGATGTAATTAACTGTCAGAATCAGCGTACACTTTACTAATAGCTTACTAGTACTTAGAACCGAATTGGCAGTTGTGTTCCCGATACTCGAGAAAAATAATTAATTTATATATTGTGCTGGCCAAAGTTTGTGGGATCGGGTTATTAGTTCGATAACCAATCAAAAACAACTTGGGCAAAACGATTATACCTTTGTTCGTTCTTGATGATATTCGTTGTTTTATCAATCTGAAGTGTTGCTTTAACAGATGGAGATGAATTTCGTAATTAAAGGCTTTCACGCATATCCTAAGACTCGAGTATACCGTAAAAGCTGACATTTCTGAATGTTATGTTGGTCAATAATAATTAATACTTTATTAAGTGGTTCATAATTTTTATGCATTAAGAATATATTTGTCAAAATCATCCGTTTAAAGTTTCAAATCCCATTTAACTGTTTGCTTGTTCTCCAAAGGACAAACGTTAACTCTGATTTTGATGAAGTATTCAGGAAAACTCTTACTCTTAAACTTAGCTATGTTAGGTTTCTTGACAAATAACAGCATTATTTATCAAAATCGCATATCTACCTTCGGGTTATTCTTTTAAAACTAGAAGTTAAGAAATAAAAAATCTAAATTTCTTCATCAAAGATGTCTATCACACACAGAATAGTAATAGCATTATTCAATAACGTTAAGAATTTTTAAACATTACAATACTTATGATCACAATAATGAAGTTGTAATATGAAATGTAAAGTTTGAAGTATAAGTATGAAATACAGTATATAGAAAAAGATTTAGTGTTTTTGTTTTTTATGAGACACGTTTAACAAAATCAAATTATGTTTGGGAACATTCGGCTTTTTTAGATGACTATTTTTGTATATTTTGACCCTAATTACACTTTGTTATTATTCCTGCTTTTAAACGATAATTCTAGAAGGTAAATTGAAAAACGAAGTATAACACGAAAAAAGGACGCATTTTACCGAAAACGCTCATCCGTCTACTCGCTTGGTAATAACAATCTTGGCATCCCAGTAAAAAGAGTGTTGGTAAGACCTTTGTAAATGTCAATTGGACCGTTTTTCTCGGCAAATAATCGCCACGCCCAATCGACGTATAAGACAGATCACGGTGTTAGACATAATCGACAGAATGTTCTCGACTTTTTGGTTCGACTTGAGACCAATCAGTTGACTTGTGATTGTTTCCGGTTTATTCTGTGGGATCACGGGAAGAAAAACAGGAAGTCTTTGGCTAGGTGGGAGGGGGGAGGGGGATTGTTCCGTCTCGTTAGTGTGGTCTACAGGTTCTATTTCTATTGGGTTAGAAAGGAGGTCATTGCTAGTTTGGTGAGAAGATGTTATACAAGAAGTCGTTACGGTGGTTCATGAAGTTGGAGAATCGTGTTTCTCAAAGAGACGTGTGTTGCATAGGGCGTGGAATGTATAACCATATTATAATCATACGAATAAAATTGTTTATTCAAGAAATATAAATAGATATAATTTATAAAATATGAGATTCTAAGAAAAAGTTAGGTTATATTGAAATAAAATGCAAAACTTTTACTTGTTCTTAGTAAAATTATTTCTTTAAATTTTATAATATAATATTTTTATTTATTTATTTAACGTCTATCTATCGTATTCAGTTAAAATACTGATTTACTTTGGAGGACGAATAAATAAATCTAATTACAAAGATGCAGATATAAGAATAAACTACAGTTAAAACAATGCAATAAAACACAACAATTTTGTCAATAAATTATTAAAAAATTGCTTTGATTTGTGTACGAATTGCGCCGACCCAGGTGATTAATTATAGACTTGTTATTATATTCACAAATCGATTCTAAAAAACAGAAACTCAATCCTTAACCCATTTTAGAAATGACTTTTTTCCCATATTATTTTCTGTCCGTGCGTGCGTGCGACACGTCTCACGATGAAGATCTAATATGACCTCCGAGAAACCAGCAATTTTATTATCATTGCCCTTCTACAAGGATGACACCTTTTTTATAAAAAAAATTGTTTTTTAAGACATTGATGCGTTATAGGTGTGTTTGTGTAGACATGTAAAAAGTGAAAGTGATGAATTCATGGCAATCATGAATGGTATTGAGCATGTTTGTTTTGTTGAATTTAGTGTTAGAACTGTCAGGATACATCAGAAAAGTAGATTTTTTTAGTGCAGATTTGAAACGAGTCTGAGTGTGTATTTCATAGATGACCACCGGTAAATAATTCCATAATCTGCAGCTCCGAAAGTAATATACCTGTTGATAGGACAAAGTTCTTGCTTGGGGCCATAATGTTTTTGGTGAACCTGGGAGTCAGCTGTCTTACTCTGAACCCGGCTCCGCCACCAATATACATCAAGTCTGTATGAGTTTGACAATCTGTAGTAAATAATAATGCTATGCTCTCAAATATGGATATTCCCATACCTGGGGGTCTATTTACTAAGTGATAACAACAGTGAAAGCAACAGCGACAGCGAGAATAGTCGAGCGAAACGATAACTTTAGTGAGGATAGCAAGCTAGAACTGCCACCTCGAATTTTTATCATACCAAATTATATGGTATAATTATAAATAATAAATAAATAAATAAATTTATTTAGAGTCTACCCACTCAGTTATATAACTGATTTCAGTGGGGGACTTTAATCAAGCGACCAAGCCAACCCTGCAGGCCCCGACGCAAATCGACGAGTGAGCGATAACCAACCAAAGATCGATATTTTTAATAGGAAATATAGCAATCAGTGGTATGGACAGTGCGAACACCCGCGAATCAACGCCAGAATCAACATGGCCGATTCAGAACAACTCTGAAATTTATTATGTGCTTCGTTGCTAGGACGGCTCCAAAGTCACCGTTTACAAACTCCTAAGACAAGAACTGATGGACTTAAGTCCAAATCAGAAGTTAAAAAACTTCTGACTTTAGCGGGAATCGAACCCTGGACCTTCTGCATTGGAAGCAGATACGCTAACCACAAGACCAACGAGCCACACTTACTTACATTTGCTGTATTATTCATTTATTGCGTTAAGGCTGTACGACCCTGTTTTTCCATTTTCTGAAATATGCAACTATGTAAAACTGTAGTGGATGAAATTGAAACCTGACACTATAAGAACACCAAAACAATTATTTTCAAATTTTTCTGATCGGGCACCCAGCATTTATTGCATCTTCAAAATAGTATCAAACTGCAATTGTATCTAGCACATTGTTCAATTAAGATAGTTGTGTTTCTGTGACATTAATGTTTGACTGTTTTTCTTCAGTTTAACAAAGAGAAATTTTGCAATTTGGTTTGTTCCATGAATTTTTTAATAACCGGTATTTTGTTTGTTAATTTGTACCGGAAAACGGAAAAACTCGCAGGGGACACGGTTCCAAAAAATCCCATGTTTTCTCTTTGTTACACCGAAGAAAAACAGTTAAACATAAATGTTACAGAAACACAACTCTATCTACGTTGAACGATGTGCTAGATTGCAGTTTGAAACTATTTTGAAGATGCAATGTATGCCGGGTGTCCGATCAGAAAAATTTGATAAACTTTGTTTTGGTGATCTCATAGTGCCAGGTTTTAATAATATTTATTATATTTTTACATAGTTGTATATTTTAGAAAATGGAAAAACAGGGTGGAACAGTCTAAAGAAAACATTGGCGGACCGTACTAAAATTTTTAAATGTATAATTGTTGCCAATACACAGCTTAAAAGCTTGTATAGCTGCAGTCAGATGCGTGCAGCGTTGACTCAAGCGTATAAGCTTTTAATTGGCTACAACACACATTTTACACTTTTAAAGCCGTCTGCCAATATATACACAAGGTATTAAATAATTACATACATTACACGTAAGTAATTACTATTTAATTTGGTAGGATGGAAATTGAAGGTGGCAGCTCACTTAATCTCCTCATTAAAATTGTCGTTTCGGTCGACTATTGTCGCTTGTCGCTGTCTGTCGACTGTTGTCACTTAGTAATTAGACCCCCTGTACTCAATGGAAACAAAAATCACCCATATGACCGAATTAACCTTACACCTACAATGTGACTAATATCATGGATATTTTCCCCAGTATTGATGCTGACCGTATATTATCGTTCCCACGTAGCAAATTTAATTGAAAATTGCAATTGCAATTAACTTGTTTCCCCCATTGCTTTGGATTCTGACCCGCACAGTGACAGAAATTGAACGGTTAATTTTTACTTGTGGGAATACACAAGCGTGTTTCATTATTTGCATCGGCAGGAAAGTATAGACGATTTTTTGTCCTGAAACCCAATTATAGTCATTAATTTATGCTCGTTAAAAAACACAAACTAATTAAAACTTGTTCACTGTTTTATTTATCGTTTAACCACATAAAAATATACACAAAAACAAAACAAAAATTAGTAAATTGGATTTGGGTTAATGTAAAATACGAAGAAGATGAACCAATTTTGCGTAGAATAATGTTTTATCAAAAGAACTCAATTTTACATCCATGGGTAAACGCAGTCTCAAGAGTTAAACATATAGTACAAGCAAAGGTACTGAAGAACCCCAAAAGGGAGCAATGCTCCTAATCATCAATTGTGATTGATACATCGATTGATGTCAAAACACCTAAAAAATAAAAAGTATTATAAATTTGGTGGAGGTGCCGGGTACGGAAAATAACCGTTATAAAAATGGTAGCTCCGCCCCTTTGGCCTCAAGGGCAACCAAAAACATCCCCATTGACTTTGTCGAATTGCAATGTGAAAAAAATGATGCCAATCGGATATCGTGTTTGGATTTTTATCGTTAGCCTATGGTCACTTCATTACTCAGTTAAAGCTATTTTAAATAAATCACGTATATTCGCTAATTTAAGCCTTTCCCGCATTGCAACCTATGGATAGTTTTTAATCCGGCTCAGTAATATTATTTTATCAATTTAACTTCGTTAACGGATTTTTACGTGCGTTGGTTTTAAAAGGATTTTGCTAAATAATTTTACTCTATCTCAATAAAACATTTTGCTTTCATCGGATGATAAAATTTTAACTGCCTTCATTGAAAATGGGAAATATTCTTCTTTAGGGTTATCTGGTTATGGTTATGGCCACCGATTAAATTCGATTTTAATGAACGTGACTAGTGAAAGTCGTTCTATTCAGTATGTATTACGAGTAATGAGTTTTACTGAGTGAAAGAGATCCATGGTCTAATTACATTATAAAATTAACAGCATGCTGTTAAAACATCGTGTATACTCTCCAAACATTTGGTATGAATAACCGACATGTAGTTATCTTGGAATAAATTAAACCATGGTTAATTTTTAAACGAAAAAAACGGGTTATTACATTTGCAATTAAGTTTATTCTCTTTGACAATTTGTAACTGTTTGATGTAATTTTAATGATGGAACTCGATTGCACGAGAGGAATGCGGAGTGGTTTTCCTTTTACCGACTACGTAAAAAAATGCTACGCGATTTTCTCATATCTAAAACGTTTTTTTTTTTTAATGGGGAGAATATTATTTTTGGGAGGGATGGAGAGAGAAATAAACACTATATATCATCCTTGTTGAACACAATGTCATGTTTGATTTGTATTGTGAGTCGTACACACGTACGGACAGACAGAAAGCTGATGCATATTGTTATGGAGAACTTTGCTCCAAAATAGACGAATTTAGCGTGATTTTATCCAGTTTGATTTAAAGAATTACTTACAAGTTTGCAAGAATGTAGTAATGTGGGTATAGCAACTATATTGATATGATAAAAAGGCTTTTTTAAGGTAAGCGCCTTTAATAAATATTGTAAAGTTGTGCTGGTAAACATATTCGTATTTATGTGGTCTAGACGTTTCGAAAACAAGTTTTATCGTATATTACAAGAACATGACAAGACTAATAGATTCCTTTACCAACACCTACAGTATTGCTCTTTTACGTTTTACACTTCACATCAATTCAAATTTATTCGATGTTAGTAACTTAAAGTCGGTAACTTAAGAGAGCTTTATCTAGCTGAAAGCTTTCGGAACCTGGCTCTAGTTTCCCGCGACTTTTATCATTGAATGCGAGTCCTTGCAACTTTCCGCGGCAGCAAATTGTCAGCACCATATATTCCACACGACACGACGCCTTACGCCTGTCCAATCCAATTCTTCAGCTCCGCCAATCGATAAAACAGACAAGATTGGTTTTTCGACCAATTGAATTCCTTCTTTTGTTCCGGGCCTCTTTGAAAAAAAGATAGTGGGCATTATTCGATGAAATATCTAGACATACAGAAATAATTGACATACTTTTCTTTATATGACGTTATTGCGCGTAGGGTTTCCAGGAATCATGCCGTTGGAAAATAGCAGTACACTTACGTATTAATAATGTATCAACACGCGTTAAAACGTAATATTAACGGCGTGATTAGGACTAGTTAGAATTAGGTAGAGAGGTGTAGACGGTAGTGTTAAAACAGCGGCCAATGCAGTAGGGTCGGTTTTTTATAAGGGGTGATTGCAACATGAGACGCGTAAAGAGGGTGAGTAATGTACTGATAAGCATTTTAGGTTAATTGAACTATGTTTGCGTAAGCGTTGTGATTACTTTTTGACACATCTGAGACTGTATATACGCATAGAAAAAAACAATTTTCTTTTCTTTCCCTTAATAAAGGATAAATATTTTTGTGTATTTAAGAAACATCATTGGTTGCCGATACCAAATAAATATATACCCCGCCGAGATAGATTTTTATAATTTCTGGATTGATTTCCATAAAATAAATTACACATAAGGTGGTGTTTCCCGAACAATGAAATTGAGAACAAAATGAAGGTTTTGATAAACGAGCATCGTAATATGAACAGTGTGATCTATTACTATTACTATTAGGAAGCATTATTCTCCATATGAATCACTTTTCTATTTGTCTGAGCGTGTGTCTCTGCGCACGATAAAAACCGAACATGACTTCCGATTGACATTGTGGCATTTATGATGACATTGTCCTTCAACAAAGATGATACAGAATGGTTATAGTGACCGACCGGGGGGCCGTGGGAGGGGGAGGAGGAGGTGTAGATAGCTTTACTTAGCACAAAGTTCCATGTGCTCGTATAGATCATCCGAATTCCAGGCACCTACAACAAATTATTAGCCATAAATACAGAAAATTGACATCAACCATATGAAACTTCATTCATTTAAAGCAGCTGTTTATGCAAGTTTAAAACATGACTCATTTAGCACTCTTGTCACCTGATCACTTTTTCACCAGTTTTGTATTTTATAACATCAATTTTTTTTCTTCGTTCATCTTGGGCTTTCAGCAGATTTATGTATTTATAATAGTGTTATTCAAGTTTTTCTTGATATATATTGTTGTTAAATTTAAATTTTAAAGTACTTATTCATGTTTAAATGTTTTGTTTATCGTATTTGTATGGTTTTAAAATTGAATTCTTAACTGTTTATTTTAGTTACCTAATAACACTTGTGGGTTAATACCCCTGTTGTTAGTGATCAATAAATATAATATAACTAAACTTTTTAACTTGAAACAACGAGTTGAAACAAAACGTGTATTGCATTCTTCTCCGGTAATATAGGGCGACGGTCGTCGCCGGCAGACAAGCGATGCGATGCTTAGGCGACACCGAACTCCGGCCCTATATACACCTACAAGAGTTGGGGGGTTTTCAGCTATCTGCACACGCCACCCCGAAAGAGTTACAATCTTGAAACTCGGTATATGACCTGGTATGTGGTCCATGACATACCAAAAAAAAAATCAACCCGATCCGACAACTCGTTCTGTGTTAAAAAAGGCTCTCAACATCGTCAAATTCCTTAAGGCTGGCTGGTGGCTGGTGGCTGGTGGTTGGGGGGGTGGGTGGGTGGGTGGGTGGGCAGTTCTCCGCGGAGAGTTCTTTAGCCTACAGAGAAAACGGTAAATCTTAGAACTATGAAACTTGGACCACACTCAGGTGTATTTCAGACGCAGTGCCTTTTGCTTTCAAACTAAAATCGGGTAACAGTGACCGGATAAAATAAAAATTTTGGATGATAATCAAAACGCGTAATTACCAAGGCGTGGTTATTTGTACAAACTTGAAATTTAACATGCTATTAACCATTATAAATATCTTGCGTCCAAAACACAAGGGGCTAAATTTGGGATGACCATGGGCCCAAAAATGACAAAAACATATCTGAACTTTAAGAAATGAATCATTCAAAAGAAAACGCTACAACTGAGATGTTTCAAACGTGGAATACATTTTGATATCTCTCATTCTTTATCACTTTTGAATATGGAAAGCAAAATTGGTTAACGGGTACCGGAAAAAAAACAAAATTATCAAAAGTAGGTAATTCCGTACTCTTATGAATAATACGCTATACCGAGAAAACGGTTCATCTTAGAACTTTGAAACTTGGGCCCCACTCAGATGTACCTCATATAACAAAAACCGGGCAATTGGGACCGGGGAAAATCAAAAACAAAATCAAAATCAAAATCAAAATCAAAACGCGTAATTACTCAGGCGTAGTAATTTGTACAAGCTTGAAATTAAAAAATGCTCTTAACCATTATAAATATCAAGTGCTTATGCTAGTGCGTTGGTCTTGTTGTTAGCGTATCTGCTTCCAATGCAGAAGGGTCAGGGTTCGATTCCCGCTAAAGTCAGAAGTTTTTTAACTTCTGATTTGGACTTAAGTCTATCAGTTCTTGTCTTAGGAGTTTGTAAACGGTGACTTTGGAGCCGTCCTAGCAAATCAAAACGCGTAATTACTCAGCGTAGTAATTTGTATACAAGCTTGAAATTAAACATGCTCTTAACCATTATAAATATCTAGAGCTTATGCTAGTGCGTTGGTCTTGTTGTTAGCGTATCTGCTTCCAATGCAGACGGGCCAGGGTTCGATTCCCGCTAAAGTCAGAAGTTTTTTTAACTTCTGATTTGGACTTAAGTCTATCAGTTCTTGTCTTAGGAGTTTGTAAACGGTGACTTTGGAGCCGTCCTAGCAAAATCAAAACGCGTAATTACTCAGGCGTAGTAATTGTATACAAGCTTGAAATTAAACATGCTCTTAACCATTATAAATATCTAGTGCTTATGCTAGTGCGTTGGTCTTGTTGTTAGCGTATCTGCTTCCAATGCAGAAGGGCCAGGGTTCGATTCCCGCTCAAGTCAGAAGTTTTTTAACTTCTGATTTGGACTTAAGTAAATAAATAATAAATAAAATAAATTTTATTTAGAGTCTACCCACTCAGTTATATAACTGATTTTCAGTGGGGGACTTTAAATCAAAGCGACTAAGCCAACCCTACAGGCCCCGACGCAATCGACGAGTGAGCGATAACCAACCAAAGATCGATATTCTTAATAGGAAATATAGCAATCAGTGGTATGGACAGTGCGAACACCCGCGAATCAACGCCAGAATCAACAAGGTCGATTCAGAACAACTCTGAAATTTATTATGTGCTTCGTTGCTAGGACGGCTCCAAAGTCACCGTTTACAAACTCCTAAGACAAGAACTGATGGACTTAAGTCCAAATCAGAAGTTAAAAAACTTCTGACTTGAGCGGGAATCGAACCCTGGACCTTCTGCATTGGAAGCAGATACGCTAACCACAAGACCAACGAGTCTATCAGTTCTTGTCTTAGGAGTTTGTAAACGGTGACTTTGGAGCCGTCCTAGCAACGAAGCACATAATAAATTTCAGAGTTGTTCTGAATCGGCCTTGTTGATTCTGGCGTTGATCCGCGGGTGTTCGCACTGTCTATACCACTGATTGATATATTTCCTATTAAAAATATCGATCTTTGGTTGGTTATCGCTCACTCGTCGATTGCGTCGGGGCCTGCAGGGTTGGCTTGGTCGCTTTGATTTAAAGTCCCCCACTGAAAATCAGTTATATAACTGAGTGGGTAGTCTGTAAATAAAAATTTATTTATTTATTTAAGGGGTATCTTTGGGGGGACCGTGGGCCCAAAAATGTAAAAAAACAACTTTGAACTCAACAAATTTAATCATTCACACCTTGATAGCGAACGAACAACAAAAAGATGTAATATCCAACCAAATCACAAAAATTTGTAAAAAAAAACGGCAGCCAAGCTCTCCTTCAAAAGTCTCCGGCTGTGAATGCTGTGAGATATAAAGTTGAGCCAAGCTTTTTATTCTTTCTCCCTAGTTTCGTTTTTAAAATAAGTAAGATCATTTCGCCTGTTGACGGAGCGCAAAGCCAACAAATTTTGTGGTAAAAAAGTAAAATTTTGAAACTCGAAATCATAAAAAAAATTGCCTTGGCCATTGAATTTGGTTCATGGCCAAGCCATTTTTTTTATGATTTCGAGTTTAAAAATTTTACTTTTTTACCACAAAAATCGTTGGCTTGGCGCTCGTCAACAGGCGAAATGATCTTACTTATTTTAAAAACGAAACTAGGGAGAAAGAATAAAAAGCTTGGTTCAACTTCTATATCTCACAGCATTCACAGCCGGAGACTTTTGAAGGAGAGCTTGGCTGCCGTTTTTTTTTTACAAATTTTTGTATTTGGTTGGATATGTTTTATACAAAAAAATCTATCCTATCTTATTCAGTTATAAAATCTGATTTCAAAGTAGGTCAACAATAATTGTTGATTTATTAGTTTAGCTCCCAATTTTCGATTCCGGCTTGTGTAACACTATTACCATCTAAAGGTATTATACTCACCATCATCCATTATTAAACTCATGACTCTTATCACTTTGTATTCTGCCTAACGTGGACTTGACAATAATTGCACTGGATCGTACAATAGAACAAAAGCGGTTCGAGAACAGCTCCCTCTAGGCCTCCCGATCTTCAACCAATGCACACAAGCGAACCCTTTGTTTATCCAGAGCGTTGTCTTTCTATACACCCACCCCCTTACAACACCGCACCGGTGTAAGCATTGTTTTTATAACCCTACACTGCACTCGACGAGAATATATGTAAATTTAAAACAAATTCATTAATGCAAATTATTTCTAGTCTGGAGATTTCAAGCGTGTTTTTGTTTTGCGTTTTGTGTTATAATAGTTGAGGAATGGTCTTGCATATTTTGTAGTGCATGCATGAATGTGCTCAGCATTTCAAAATATGCGAGTTGCATTAACTATGCGTCGAAATTTATTCATCTCCATATATTATATTATATAATAAAACTGTATTTTTACAAATTTAATATTTAATTTGTTGTGGTCGAATTCTCATTTCTAGATTTTATTCTAAGGTTTTAATTCTGGAGATTTTTGTTCATTGTTTAATGGTGGATGTTTTAATTATCGCCTTGGGTTCAGACGACACATTGCGCACTATTTTTAACCGCACTTTTTTATTTGCCATCAACAACAGAGCAAGCTCCACAAGTGTGAGGAAGGTTTTACATTACAATCAATTAAATACTGAAGCACAAACATAAAAATTATATTTAAAAATAACTTTCTCTTCTTCCTCAAATTTTTACCAGTAACTTGTGTTAAATTTTTTTGGCGTCTATCATTTTCAGTTGTCAACATTATTTTAATTGGAGGACAATTTCAGAACTTGTTTTAGAAAAATTATTTCAAATACTATAATTTCAAAGTTATGAGCGACCAACCATAGGTATTCCAACGTTATTATATCTTATAAAACATTATTTTGATTGCACTTTTTCGACATTTCATAACAACATTTTCCACTTAACGTAATAACACATATCCACTTAAAATCCTCTAAAAACATTAATCTCAGTATCTTTCTGAGATTAATATCAGGGAACGGAACTAGCCTATAATAATCACTTTTCCGTCCGTCCGTCTATGCGCGTATCTCGTCTCAATATCAAAACCGAATACTTATGACGTACGATTTACATGCGTTTTTGTTTACATTGCCTTTCAACAAGGATAAAACAGAATGTTTTTGGTGATCCTGAGGGAAATGGGTGAGTGGCTAGCTGCCAACTAAGTTTGACCCGGCACTTCCACCAAAACGATCGTTTTACATCAAATTATTGTTTTTTCTTCGGCGATCAATTTTGGGTAATATTATAAAAGCTGAGAATATCAGAATTGTTAGGTTATATTGAAATAAAATGTTAGGCTTATATTTGTTCTTTATAAATTTTATTTCAATATAACCTTTTTTGGATATTGCAAGATTGGTAAATTGTATTTTTTTCTTTTAAAACATTTTTAATAACTAAATAGGATGGAGGTGAAATAAAGAAAATATATATCAATGTTTGCTGTGGGTACCGGTTAAGCAACAAACAAGAGAAAACACATTTCAACTTTTGTTTTGATTTGTGGAATTTCAATTATTTCGTAGAGTGGACGAAAAAGAATCAATTTACGCAGTAATGTTTCCGTCGTCTATGTCGTCACGGAACTTACCAATTAACCTTTGCTCTATATAAATATCTCAATGCGTGATCACCACATTACGTGCTGGGAACGATACCGGTTTACTTGTTTCTATACTTGAAAATAAAAAATGTTTTGTTCGTGAAATTCATTATTCTGTGATGAAAATATTATTTTCGTGACCGTTATAACAAATTCGGGTAAACATACTCAAGTGGTTGTGAAGTACATTGTTGTGTTGGAGTTTGGTAGCAATTGAATTCAATGGGTTGCCATTTGCGATTCATTTAATTAATTTATCTGATGTGCTCTCATCGTATGTGACGAACAATGTTATTAGGGATGTTAGATCGTAAAATTTATCCGTTCACTCTTACGGACTAAGAACAAAATTCCATTCCGGACTGGTTGTTGTAAGTTTAGAATCAGGGATCCCCAAACTTAAAAATTAAATTCTAGTCTTGAAAGTGTCTGTTTGTTGAATTGGCTTGTTCACGCAAAGCTCCACGCAGATTGCGCCACTGCACTAACCCCCAAAACCAGGGTCCACTAGATACTTATTCCGAGCTGCTTGTTAGGTATCTAGTGGACCCTGCCCTAAGACCGTGGCGGTGTTTGAAATAAACTATGTATAGCAGGCTCTGCATTGTCAAATCTGTATGCTTCCTCGATTGTTTGTTTACGTATTGTTTTACCATTCCTTCTTTAATCAATGGTTTTACGTAAGTAGTCGTACGGCCTATTTCAAGTAATTTTATTCAATAGCATATTTTGTTTGTTTAAACTTTTAACAATGAAAACGTGACCGATAGGAAAATTAAAATAAGAGCTGAAAGCACATGGTGCCGTTGAAGTCTAAACCTGGGGCCTAGCACTGTTATTGAGATTAGACCTAGGCCTACTTGGAATTTAAGGCTACTAAGGACTAGGGCCTAGGCTTTTCTTCAGCATTAGATGTAGACCTAGGCATATCAATAACATGGTATTATAAATTAGCAAGTATAGGCCTAGGCAATGACACAACGAACGATGACAAAGACGATGACGACCGCGACGTGAGAAACCCCCCTTCCTCCCCTTACCCGTGGCTGGTTCTGACCAGCATGGGCCCCTCCTCCTCCCCCCCTTAGGCTAGAGTGGTGCATTATAACCTAACGGTTGACGCGTCCTTAATCCAAATAAACAAAACAAAATACGCCTCAGCAAAGCCTAGGGCTTAGTCCAAGCCAGTGTTGATTTGTTGACATGAGAGAGGTTACGTAGGCAGGAGGCCGAATAAAGACACAATTGTCAGTATATTATGTGTGATTGTATTTATTTGTAGTAATAAACACGACAGTATGCCCTCCTCTCTCCTTACACGAATACACACAGCAATTGGGCATTTTGCTTTCAACATAAAACTATGCAAACTGACAGTAAAAACAGTAGGCTGCTGACAGCTATGAGCAGCCATGACACCCGCAAGTTGGGCTATCACCGCCGTCTACACTCTACATCCGCCTTTACAGGCATCCAGACGGCGGTGGGGAGTTAGTACAATAGCGCAGCGTGGTGAGTAAAAGTCGCAGTGAACAAGCCAATTGGTAAACATATGTATAACCAGAGTCGATAAAGAAGTTTCCCCTTTGGGGAGGTCCCCTTACTCCCAAGTCAAAACGGAATCTAACGTCCTGCGCGCTGAGAGCGGCTCCAAAGTGAAACTAATAAAAGCACTGCACGCTAAATACGGTCAGTAGATTATCGATGTGCAGTGACGCTGAAATCAACAAACAACAGACGAAACGTCAAACTTCAATTTTATTTCAATCATATTAGCCCTGGGCCCTAGTCTTTTAAAACGATTTACTTTTGATTTATTATTGTACTATAAAAAGTTGCGCAGGCGTCACTGACATTTTCGTGCGAAATAATTAGAGATATGCCTTGTTCAAGCCTAACGGACGTAAGTGTAGCCTAGGCCCAAGGCCACAATACAGTTTTCAGACGTAAGTACGCCCTAGGCACTCAAATCGAAATCTTGAACAATACATATTGTCGGCCTAGCTCCTAAGCTTAGGTCTACTCCATCAGAAATATCCTCATTAATAAAGAGAGTTTGCTTTATGCCAAAACATTCGCCAACATTCGATCGTATTTAATATTTTGACGTTTCCGCCATTTGTCGTCATCGACTGTTAACTACTAGTAGAAAAGTGACGTACTTTTTTTGAAGTAGTTCCATCAATCGTCACACAGAGTCGCGCGGAACGTTAGATTCCCAACGCCAAAAACCGACTTTTTATTTAACCCAGGGCGGTATAGGGAGTTGGAGGACCTCCCCAACGGGGAAACTTCTTTATCGACTCTGCTTTCGAGGAAGCAGTCTATTATTTGTCAACAAAGAGTTTAAATAGTTTTCCCAAGGAGTCAAGGTCCTCTAGATGGCGGTGGATTTTATCCACAAAGTAAAGATTTACATACGGGTTTCCCAAATACCTTGGCAATAATAAATAATATCGGAAACATGGCCCTGTGGACAGCGAACGTCGCAAATTTTAAAATTTAAAAAAAAATGTGCATTGTGGGTCTAGCTATAGCACGTGCTCGCTTATCAACACGTCCAACTGAGCGTTTCCTAGTTGTAATTTCTTATTCGTTTGGAAACAATTTAACACACCGTTATTTTATGTGAGGAATTGCACAAAATATTGCTCTTTGTCGGAGTTTACATTCACCACATCAACATCCTGGCACAAATTGTTATTAATTAAATAACTGCCCCAAGATTTACTGTTGTCAGAAGAAAATACCCAAAACTTATTTACGCCTTCGTAGCAATATAATTATAATTTACCTTATTGCTTTTATCAATCACATTTCAGTAACTAAGAGGTCGTACATATAAAAGTGATACATCTTTCTTGGTAACAGAAGTATACAGGAATTTTGTTACATGTGAAGATTGAGTGTTGAAAAAGCTCTTTTTAGAAAGACTATTTCTTTCCTAAACATGGAAAGCGCTATTGAGTAACAGACGTAGGTGTGAACATGATGTACATGATGTGTACATTCAGCTTTTGAGGATTCCCAGTTTTTTTTGACTGCATCTATGAAATAAGATTTATTTAGTTGTCTTCCTTTGTAAATCAGTTTTTATAACTGAATAGGATAGACGTTAAATAAATAAAGAAAGAAAGAAAGAAAGAAAGAAAGATGGAGGATATGGATTTAGATTTGAATGTAAAATGAGAAATTAATAAAAATAAGTGGGATATTAAGACTTGATACTTTTGATACAACTTCAAAATGTTAATTGTTGGTACTTGCCACCATAACTACACAAATTCATATTTGCAAGAAAAATACATAAAACTATATCAAATAAATGATGAGCTAGGAAAATACTACGTAAAACAAAAAATCATTCCAGCTTGGTGCCGGGTTTATCGAGGGACCGGCACCTCCACCAAAACTCTACATTTGTTTGTAGTTATTTTGTTATACAAACATTATCATGTTATCTTTTACGTTAAAAACAGATTTAATTTTAAAATATTGTTTCATGGCATCGTTAAATAGATATATTCACAGTTAGTACATCATTGCACAATTTAAAATAATAGTATTGGTTGCAACCGAAATGGAAGATTAAAGCGAATTTGTGGTTGTAATTGGCTGGCTTTCACGATTCAAATCTAAATTTTTAGCTTATAATAAAAAATCTTTAAAAACAATTAGTTAATCGTTTTATGGGGGTAAAGGACATACGTTTTGAAACAAATTTCTTATCACTCGGCTGAAGGACAACACAGTGTTCTTTGAAATTTTGCACAGTTCTCACGAAAGTGAAAATAAGCGGTTAACTGTCACAACAGAGATTTAAAAGTTACAAAAGAATATCACGAAAATATTATCTTTTAGGCGAAAAACTTGGAAATGATTGCAGAACATGCATCTGTGTACCACGCACACCTCTTCAGGGAAAATTCTCTAATGTTTAACTATGAATAGTCAAGTGCTTGCTGTAATTTGAGTTTTATTGTTCTTAAATAGCGTTTTGTAATGCCTATCCATAAATTTAAATAAAGGTTCCAATTAAAAAATGTGCTTGCATCGAGATTTAGATTTTATATTTGTTAGATATTTTTAATCGTAATATCATGTAAAAATAAATAAACGCCTGTTTATGTGACCTTATTTAGTAAAACTAGGAAGCTTCGCAAACGCTTTTTCAGGCGCGTTGTTAGATGAGCGTATGTTTTTTTAAACGAAAAAAGTGTAAAATTGCGATTTTCATAAGAAATTATTTTTCGATTGCGCTCAAATTCCACACGAATATATTAATTAATAAAATTAAGGTTTTGTGAAAAAATCAAAACAATCGGATTAAGCATGGAGATGTTATAAGTCGAAGAATTTTTTTAAAACGAAAAAAGCGTAAAATTGCGATTTCCATAAGAAATAATTTTTCGATTGCACTCAAATTCCACACGAATATATCAATTAATAAAATTAAGGTTTTGTGAAAAAATCAAAACAATCGGATAAAGTATGTAGGTGTTATAAGTCGAAGAAATTTTTAAAAAATCGAAAAAAAATCGTAAAATTGCGATTTTAATGAGAACAAATTTTTCGGTTGCGCTCAAAAACGTGGCAGTTCTAAGTTCAGAGATTTCGAAGGCCTCCATACAATTTCATCGCAATTGGAGTATCGGTTTAGCCGGAATAGTGAGGACAAACACACAAAAATACAAAAGAAGAAGAAGAAAAAAAAAAAAAACATTCCGGATTTTTTTCTCCACTGTAGTGAAATGGAATCTTCGCTTCGTTCGCTACGCTCATCCAATAAAACAATTTTTTTAATTGATCATCGTTCATTATATAATAAAAATTTAATTTGGGATATAGAACTGCAATTAATAAATGGGTGGTCTTTTCAAAACAATAATGTTTTGGTACGCATTAGAACTTTTGTACTGATAAAATGTTATACAAATTTTTTCACTTGGTGTAAGATCCTATAAGACAAATCAAATGCTAATTTACCCTCAAATACCACACGCTTTGAGGACGGCAGACGCCCCCTCCCCCCACCCCTCGTGGTTTTCACTGCGGCAAACTAATGCCACAAGCAGCAGCTTCGAATGCGGGCTAACTAGTTGTCGACGAGAACTTGTACGGACCTTCGCTTTTGAGATGTAATTAACTGTCAGAATCAGCGTACACTTTACTAATAGCTTACTAGTACTTAGAACCGAATTGGCAGTTGTGTTCCCGATACTCGAGAAAAATAATTAATTTATATATTGTGCTGGCCAAAGTTTGTGGGATCGGGTTATTAGTTCGATAACCAATCAAAAACAACTTGGGCAAAACGATTATACCTTTGTTCGTTCTTGATGATATTCGTTGTTTTGTCAATCTGAAGTGTTGCTTTAACAGATGGAGATGAATTTCGTAATTAAAGGCTTTCACGCATATCCTAAGACTCGAGTATACCGTAAAAGCTGACATTTCTGAATGTTATGTTGGTCAATAATAATTAATACTTTATTAAGTGGTTCATAATTTTTATGCATTAAGAATATATTTGTCAAAATCATCCGTTTAAAGTTTCAAATCCCATTTAACTGTTTGCTTGTTCTCCAAAGGACAAACGTTAACTCTGATTTTGATGAAGTATTCAGGAAAACTCTTACTCTTAAACTTAGCTATGTTAGGTTTCTTGACAAATAACAGCATTATTTATCAAAATCGCATATCTACCTTCGGGTTATTCTTTTAAAACTAGAAGTTAAGAAATAAAAAATCTAAATTTCTTCATCAAAGATGTCTATCACACACAGAATAGTAATAGCATTATTCAATAACGTTAAGAATTTTTAAACATTACAATACTTATGATCACAATAATGAAGTTGTAATATGAAATGTAAAGTTTGAAGTATAAGTATGAAATACAGTATATAGAAAAAGATTTAGTGTTTTTGTTTTTTATGAGACACGTTTAACAAAATCAAATTATGTTTGGGAACATTCGGCTTTTTAGATGACTATTTTTGTATATTTTGACCCTAATTACACTTTGTTATTATTCCTGCTTTTAAACGATAATTCTAGAAGGTAAATTGAAAATGAAGTATAACACGAAAATAGGACGCATTTTACCGAAAACGCTCATCCATCTACTCGCTTGGTAATAACAATCTTGGCATCCCAGTAAAAAGAGTGTTGGTAAGACCTTTGTAAATGTCAATTGGACTGTTTTTCTCGGCAAATAATCGCCACGCCCTATCGACGTATAAGACAGATCACGGTGTTAGACATAATCGACAGAATGTTCTCGACTTTTTGGTTCGACTTGAGACCAATCAGTTGACTTGTGATTGTTTCCGGTTTATTCTGTGGGATCACGGGAAGAAAAACAGGAAGTCTTTGGTTAGGTGGGAGGGGGGAGGGGGATGTTCCGTCTCGTTAGTGTGGTCTACAGGTTCTATTTCTATTGGGTTAGAAAGGAGGTCATTGCTAGTTTGGTGAGAAGATGTTATACAAGAAGTCGTTACGGTGGTTCATGAAGTTGGAGAATCGTGTTTCACCAAGAGACGTGTGTTGCGTCGTAGGGCATTATATGTATAACATATTATAA
This sequence comes from Sweltsa coloradensis, assembly GCA_024449915.1. Classification (NCBI taxonomy): domain Eukaryota; kingdom Metazoa; phylum Arthropoda; class Insecta; order Plecoptera; family Chloroperlidae; genus Sweltsa; species Sweltsa coloradensis. The sequence continues at coordinate 45,899 of JAMZAV010000641.1, forward strand.
TCATTATTATACATTATATATTATACATATTATAATCAGTTTAATCAAGAAATATAAATATATATATTACAAATAGATTTTGTTTTATAAAATATGAGATTCTAGGAAAAGTTAGGTTATATTGAAATAGAATGTAAAACTTTAATAAAATAATTTTATAAAGAACAAGTAAACAATTAAAAAAGATATTGATTTGATTTGAATATGAATTGTGTATATCTAATGTTTACTTCGACACGACCCAGGTGTGTAATTGTAGACTTATTATATTTTACAAATCGATTCTAAAAACAGAAACGCAATCATAACCATTGTATAAGAAATGAGTTTTTCCTACATTATGCATATATTTTCTGTCTGTCCGTGCGTGCGTGCGTGCGTGCGTGCGTGCGTGCGTGCGTGCGTGCGTGCGTGCGTGCGTGCGTGCGTGCGTGCGTGCGTGTTTTTTTTTACATAAAAATATACACAAAAACAAAACAAAAATTAGTAAATTGGATTTGGGTTAATGTAAAATACGAAGAAGATGAACCAATTTTGCGTAGAATAATGTTTTATCAATAGAACTCAATTTTACATCCATGGGTAAACGTAGTTTCAATTAGTTAAAACATATAATTGTACAAGCAATGGTACGGAAGTATCCCATAAAGGGAGCAATTCTCATAATCATCAATTGTTGATTGATACATCGATTGATGGAAAAGAACTAAAAAATAAAAAGTATTATAAATTTGGTGGAGGTGCCGGGTACGGAAAATAACCGTTATAAAAATGGTAGCTCCGCCCCTTTGGCCTCAAGGGCAACCAAAAACATCCCCATTGACTTTGTCGAATTGCAATGTGAAAAAAATGATGCCAATCGGATATCGTGCTTGAATTTTTATCGTTAGCCTATGGTCACTTCATTACTCAGTTAAAGCTATTTAAATAAATCACGTATATTCGCTAATTTAAGCCTTTCCCGCATTGCAACCTATGGATAGTTTTTAATCCGGCTCAGTAATATTATTTTATCAATTTAACTTCGTTAACGGATTTGTTACGTGCGTTGGTTTTAAAAGGATTTTGCTAAATAATTTACTCATAGAATAAAATTGTTTATTCAAGAAATATAATAGATATAATTATAAAATATGAGATTCTAAGACAGTTAGGTTATATTGAAATAAAATGCAAAACTTTTACTTGTTCTTAGTAAAAATTATTTCTTTAAATTTTATAATATAATAATATAATATTTTATTTATTTATTTAACGTCTATCTATCCTATTTAGTAAAAAACTGTTTACAAAGGAGACGAATAAATAAATCTAATTACATAGATGCAGATATAACAATAAACTACAGTTAAACAATGCATAAAACACAACAATTTTGTCAATAATATTAAATATTGCTTGATTTGTGTACAATTGCGCCGACCCAGGTGTTTAATTATAGACTTGTTATCATATTTCACAAAATCGATTCTAAAAACAGAAACTCAATCCTTGACCCATTTTTGAAATGACTTTTTCCCATATTATTTTCTGTCCGTGCGTGCGTGCGACACGTCTCACGATGAAGATCTAATATGACCTCCGACAAACCAGCAATTTTATTATCATTGCCCTTCTACAAGGATGACACTTTAAAAAAAAAAAAATTATATATAATATAAAATAATATAAAAAATATTGTTTGTAAAAATATGTTAATATTAAAGACATTGATGCGTTATAGGTTGTGTATGTCTAAACATGTAAAAAGTGAGAGTGATGAATTCATGGCAATCATGAATGGTATTGAGCATGTTTGTTATGTTGAATTTAGTCTTAGAACTGTCAGGATACATCAGAAAAGTAGATTTTTTAAGTGCAGATTTGAAACGACGTCTGAGTGTGTATTTCATACGGATGACCACCGATAAATAATTCCATAATCTGCAGCTCCGAAAGTAATATCCCTGTTGATAGGACGAAGTTCTTGCTTGAAGTCATCATGTTTTGGTGACCCTGATAGCCCGGGGCGGGGCTGTCTTACTCTGAACCCGGCTCCGCCACCAATATACATCAAGTCTGTATGAGTTTGACAATCTGTAGTAAATAATAATGCTATGCTCTCAAATATGGATATTCCCATACCTGGGGGTCTATTTACTAAGTGATAACAACAGTGAAAGCGACAGCCAGAATAGTCGACCAAAACGACGACTTTAGTGAGAAGGGCAAATGAGAACTGCCACCTCGAATTTTCATCATGTTAAATAAAACATTAATTACTTACATTTGCTGTATGTAGTTGTTTATAACGTTTAGGAAACATTGGCAGACGCATTAAACATGTTAGATATGTATTTGTAGCCAAAAATACACATCTTGTAGCTTGTATAGCTGCAGTCAGATGCGTGCAGTGTTGAGCCAAGCGTATAAGTTTTTACTGACAATAATTACACATATTACACTTTAAAAGCCGTCTGCCAATAATAAACAACTACATACAGCAAACGTAGGTAATACCTATTTAATTTGGTAGGATGAAAATTAAGGTGGCAGCTCACTTGCTCTTCTCACTAAAGTTGTCGTTTCGGTCGACTATTGTCTGTTGTCTGACTGTTGTCACTTAGTAACTAGACCCCCTGTACTCAATGGAAACAAAATGACCCATATGACCGAATTACCCATACACGCTAGCTACCTACAATGTGACTGATATCATGGGTATTTTTCCCAGTAATGATGCTGATCGTATATTATCGTTCCCACGTAGCAAATTTAATTGAAAATTGCAATTGCAATTAACTTGTTTCCCCCATTGCTTTGGATTCTGACCCGCACAGTGACAGAAATTGAACGGTATATTTTTACTTGTGGGAATACACAAGCGTGTTTCATTATTTGCATCGGCAGGAAAGTATAGACAATTTTTTGTCCTGAAACCCAATTATAGTCATTAATTTATGCTCGTTAAAAAACACAAACTAATTAAAACTTGTTCACTGTTTTATTTATCGTTTAATTACATAAAAATATACACAAATACAAAACAAAAATTAGTAAATTGGATTTGGGTTAATGGAAAATACGAAGAAGATGAACCAATTTTGAGTAGAATAATGTTTTATCAATAGAACTCAATTTTACATCCATGGGTAAACGCAGTCTCAAGAGTTAAACATGTATAGTACAAGCAAAGGTACGGAAGCACCCCATAAGGGAGCAATTCTCATAATCATCAATTGTTGATTGATACATCGATTGATGGAAAAGAACTAAAAAATAAAAAGTATTATAAATTTGGTGGAGGTGCCGGGTACGGAAAATAACCGTTATAAAAATGGTAGCTCCGGGCAAACCAAAAACATCCCATTGACTTTGTCGAATTGCAATGTGAAAAAAATGATGCCAATCGGATATCGTGTTTGTAATTTCATTACTCAGTTAAAGCTATTTAAATAAATCACGAATATTCGCTAATTTAAGCTTTTCCCGCATTGCAACCTATGGATAGTTTTTAATCCGGCTCAGTCATATTATTTTATCAATTTAACTTCGTTAACGGATTTTTACGTGCGTTGGTTTTAAAAGGATTTTGCTAAATAATTTTACTCTATCTCAATAAAACATTTTGCTTTCATCGGATGTTATAATTTTAACTGCCTTCATTGAAAATGGGAAATATTCTTCTAAAGGGTTATCTGGTTATGGTTATGGCCACCGATTAAATTCGATTTTAATGAACGTGACTAGTGAAAGTCGTTCTATTCGGTATGTATTACGAGTAATGAGTTTTACTGAGTGAAAGGGACCCATGGTCTTATTACATTATAAAATTAACAGCATGCTGTTAAAACATCGTGTATACTCTCCAAACATTTGGTATGAATAACCGACATGTAGTTATCTTGGAATAAATTAAACCATGGTTAATTTTTAAACGAAAAAAACGAGTTATTACATTTCCAATTAAGTTTATTCTCTTTGACAATTTGTAACTGTTTGATGTAATTTTAATGATAGAACTCGATTGCACGAGAGGAATGCGGAGTGGTTATTCCTTTTACCGACTACGTAAAAAAATGCTACGCGATTTTCTCATATCTAAAACGTTTTTTTTTTTTAATGGGGAGAATATTATTTTTGGGAGGGATGGAGAGAGAAATAAACACTATATATCATCCTTGTTGAACACAATGTCATGTTTGATTTGTATTGTGAGTCGTACACACGTACGACGGACAAAAATTGATGCATATTTTATAGAGAACTTTGCTCCAAAATAGACGAATTTAGCGTGATTTTATCCAGTTTGATTTAAAGAATTACTTACAAGTTTGCAAGAATGTAGTAATGTGGATATAGCAACTATATTGATATGATAAAAAGGCATGTTTTAGGTAAGCGCCTTTAATAAATATTGTAAAGTTTTGATGGTAAACATATTCTTATTTATGTGGTCTAGACGTTTCGAAAACAAGTTTTATCGTATATTACAAGAACATGACAAGACTAATAGATTCCTTTACCAACACCTACAGTATTGCTCTTTTACGTTTTACACTTCACATCAATTCAAATTTATTCTATGTTAGTAACTTAAAGTCGGTAACTTAAGAGAGCTTTATCTAGCTGAAAGCTTTCGGAACCTGGCTCTAGTTTCCCGCGACTTTTATCATTGAATGCGAGTCCTTGCAACTTTCCGCGGCAGCAAATTGTCAGCACCATATATTCCACACGACACGACGCCCTTACGCCTGTCCAATCCAATTCTTCAGCTCCGCCAATCGATAAAACAGACAAGATTGGTTTTTCGACCAATTGAATTCCTTCTTTTGTTCCGGGCCTCTTTGAAAAAAAGATAGTGGGCATTATTCGATGAAATATCTAGACATACAGAAATAATTGACATACTTTTCTTTATATGACGTTATTGCGCGTAGGGTTTCCAGGAATCATGCCGTTGGAAAATAGCAGTACACTTACGTATTAATAATGTATCAACACGCGTTAAAACGTAATATTAACGGCGTGATTAGGACTAGTTAGAATTAGGTAGAGAGGTGTAGACGGTAGTGTTAAAACAGCGGCCAATGCAGTAGGGTCGGTTTTTTATAAGGGGTGTTTGCAACATGAGACGCGTAAAGAGGGTGAGTAATGTACTGATAAGCATTTTAGGTTAATTGAACTATGTTTGCGTAAGCGTTGTGATTACTTTTTGACACATCTGACACTGTATATACGCATAGAAAAAAACAATTTGATTTTCTTTCCCTTAATAAAGGATAAATATTTGTGTGTATTTAAGAAACATCATAGGTTTCCGATACCAAATAAATATATACCCCGCCGAGATAGATTTTTATAATTTCTGGATTGATTTCCATAAAATAAATTGCCCATAAGGTGGTGTTTCCCGAACAATGACATTGAGAACAAAATGAAAGTTTTGATAAACGAGCATCGTAATAATATGAACAGTGTGATCTATAACTATTACTATTAGGAAGCATTATTCTCCATATGAATCACTTTTCTATTTGTCTGTGCGTGTTTCACTGCGCACGATAAAAACCGAACATGACTTCCGATTGACATTGTGGCATTTATGATGACATTGTCCTTCAACAAAGATGATACAGAATGGTTATAGTGACCGGGGGGCCGTGGGAGGGGGAGGAGGAGGTGTAGATAGCTTTACTTAGCACAAAGTTCCATGTCTCGTTGGTGATCGGAACTCCCAGGAAGCCTACACAATATTCGTTGCAGTAAGTCAGCCAATTCAGCAACATAATGAAACTACAAATTCAAGATTAAACAGTCCGTTATGCATAGTGTTAAAGAGTCATTTAGCACTCTTGTCACCTTCACTTTTTCAATTTTGTATTGTATAAAACAAAGTTTTTCGTAGTAGTTCATCTTAGGCTCTACAGCAATTTAGCCATATATCAGAAATTGTAATCAACTTTTCATTCATTAATACATGTGTTTTAAATTTAAAATTTTAAATGTACTAATTCCATGTTTTAAACAATGTTTTTTTATCGTTATTTGGGTTTAAATTGATTCTTTATAGTTTTTTAGTTCAATATCTTGTAATACTGTGTTGTGTAATAAATTTTAATATACTTAAATCTTTTTAACTTTGTATAAAAGTTGAATCTAAAACGTTACTAATACACTTGTGGGTTAATATGTTTATGACAAAAAAATCTATACTAACTTTATTAATAAAAACGATTTCAAAGTTGAAACAAAACGTGTTTGATTTATTCGTATAGTTATCATTTCCCACTTTTCAGATTCGGCTTGTGGTAACATAAATTCGATCTAAAGGTCAATTTACTCACATCGCTGTTATACACTATGACTCTATCAAGTTTGTATTCCCATCTCATATTTAAACATGACTCTATTTGAACACATAATTGCACTGGATCGTACAATAGAACAAAAGCGGTTCGAGAACAGCTCCCTCTAGGCCTCCCGATCTTCAACCAATGCACACAAGCGAACCCTTTGTTTATCCCGAGCGTTGTCTTTCTATATACCCACCCCCTTACAACACCGCACCGGTGTAAGCATTGTTTTTATAACCCTACACTGCACTCGACGAGAATATATGTAAATTTAAAACAAATTCATTAATGCAAATTATTTCTAGTCTGGAGATTTCAAGCGTGTTTTTGTTTTGCGTTTTGTGTTATAATAGTTGAGGAATGGTCTTGCATATTTTGTAGTGCATGCATGAATGTGCTCAGCATTTCAAAATATGCGAGTTGCATTAACTATGCGTCGAAATTTATTCATCTCCATATATTATATTATATAATAAAACTGTATTTTTACAAATTTAATATTTAATTTGTTGTGGTCGAATTCTCATTTCTAGATTTTATTCTAAGGTTTTAATTCTGGAGATTTTTGTTCATTGTTTAATGGTGGATGTTTTAATTATCGCCTTGGGTTCAGACGACACATTGCGCACTATTTTTAACCGCACTTTTTTATTTGCCATCAACAACAGAGCAAGCTCCACAAGTGTGAGGAAGGTTTTACATTACAATCAATTAAATACTGAAGCACAAACATAAAAATGATATTTAAAAATAACTTTCTCTTCTTCCTCAAATTTTTATAAGTAACTTGTGTTTAATTTTTTTGGCGTCTATCATTTTCAGTTGTCAACATTATTTTAATTGGAGGACAATTTCAGAACTTGTTTTAGAAAAATTATTTCAAATATTATAATTTCAAAGTTATGAGTCGCCAACCATAGGTATTCCAACGTTATTATATCTTATAAAACATTATTTTGAGTGCACTTTCTCGAAATTTTATTACAACATTTTCCACTTAACGTAATAACACATATCCACTTAAAATCCTCTAAAAACATTACTCTCAGTATCTTTCTGAGATTAATATCAGGGAACGGAACTAGCCTATAATAATCACTTTTCCGTCCGTCCGTCTATGCGCGTATCTCGTCTCAATATCAAAACCGAATACTTATGACGTACGATTTACATGCGTTTTTGTTTACATTGTCTTTCAACAAGGATGACATAAAATGTTTTTGGTGATCGTGGGGGAAATGGGTGAGTGGCTAGCCGTCAATTAGATTTGACCCTGCACTTCCAGCAAAACGATCGTTTTACAGCAAATTATTGTTTTTTCTTCGGCGATCAATTTTGGGTAATATTATAAAAGCTGAGAATATCAGAATTGTTAGGTTATATTGAAATAAAATGTTAGGCTTATATTTGTTCTTTATAAATTTTATTTTGTTAAATTTATTTATAAAAATTTATTTTATTTTTAAAAGAACAAGTACATTTTATTTCAAAAAAACAATTTTTGGGTACTGCAGGATGGGTAATTGTATTTTTTCTTTTTTAACATGTTAAATAACTAAATAGGTTGGAGGTGTAATAAATAAAATGAAAATAAATATTTACTGTGGGTACCGCGGTTAAGCAACAAACAAGAGAAAACACATTTCTACTTTTGTTTTGATTTGTGGAATTTCAATTATTTCGTAGTGTGCAAGAAAAAGAATCAATTTACGCAGTAATGTTTCCGTCGTCTATGTCGTCACGGAACTAACCAATTAACCTTTGCTCTATATAAATATCTCAATGCGTGATCACCACATTACGTGCTGGGAACGATACCGGTTTACTTGTTTCTATACTTGAAAATAAAAAATGTTTTGTTCGTGAAATTCATTATTCTGTGGTGAAAATATTATTTTCGTGACCGTTATAACAAATTCGGGTAAACATACTCAAGTGGTTGTGAAGTACATAGTTGTGTTGGAGTTTGGTAGCAATTGAATTCAATAGGTTGCCATTTCGATGTAATTTAATTAATTTGACGTGTACTTGTTCATACATTTCATATCACTTCAGTTAGTGAAATGAGCTAGGTTCAAAACCAAATTTTTTATACTTTCTTATTTTATTTATATATTTTACTTCTACTTTGTACATATATAAAAAAAAACAGTCCATGGTTGTTGCTGTGTTCGATTTCACGAATATAAAATTACAAAATGACATAAAATGAAATATTATTCTTGATTCTCGATTCGGGAGCACCCAAAATAGAAAGAAAGCTTTGGGATTGTCTCTAAATTCTTCACTCCAATGGGAGGGGGGGGGGAGGAGGGGGTGTAATGGGCATTTTTTGAAACGTATTTCAAAACAGTCTGATTGAGACGGATATCCTGTTCAAAATAGTATTTTGATTTGCGTAAGTTCTGTATCTTCCATGTTGAAGGGAAATGGACAAAAGCATGTTTATCGTACGTCAAGTTCAGTTTTCATAGTGATAAACACATGTGCCACAGTCACACACACGCACACATATTGGCAAGGAAATGTACTCATAAAGACGAGCTTCCCTCCCTGACACCTGATAACTGATAACACAGCTACTCACTTAAAGGGGTATTCACACGCTAAACTCAAAAAATATATTTCTATGACAATTACCATGATCTAAACATTTTTTATCTAACTAGGTAATTTTCGAGCTAGGTCCAATCGGCTAAAATCTTTTATAAGAAATATTACGGATACGATCTTTTTTGGGGACCTTAGATGAATTTGATTCCAAAAAAATTGGCCAATATTGATGTACTCGATAGCCTTTTCTGTAATTCTGACATATTTTGTTTTGTAATTTAGGCAAGTGGTTCGGTCAAAATTTGTTGATTACCAACAAGGTATGTGATTTTGGAATGCATATTTATGCGTGTTTGAGTGCATAATTATTCAACTTTCAAGACACGATGTTGTTAAGGGCTATTTCAAATTAGTATCTATGTGGAACAAAACATTAGCAGGTAAAAGCCTTTTTTAAAAATTCTCAAAATTACATTTTTTGCAAATTTTACGATTAAAAAATTTCAAACAATTCGTCACACAGTTACAGATATAATTTTTAAACGGTAATTATATTGTAGTATTATGCTATAAATTATGTGGTAAAAAATCATTTTTTGGAGTAGTAGCCACTTTAAGTTCAGCGGTGTATTGTAGAAATGAAGAGGGATAGAACTGTTTAATTAACAGTTTAAAAAAAAAACATTTATTACCAGTTTTTAAAACTCATTGTTGATGGAGGTGCCGGTTCAAAAATGGCCGGTTTTTTCATCCGTCAACACAGGAATAATATAATTTTCTTGGAGGCTTGCCGCGCCCTCCAACCTACAAGGTTCCCAAAGTATTTGATATCTTCAATGTTAAAGGGTAATGCCAACCAAAAACCCAAGTTAATCGGAGGTAACGTTCGGTTTTTGTCCTAGGACGTGACACATGCACAGACGGACAGACAAAATATCTACGAATACAACAGAGCTTTGCTCCCTAATGTGACTTGTGATTAGCGTATCTGCTTCCAATGCAGATGTTCCAGGGTTCGATTCCCGTCAAAGTCGGACGTTTTTTAACTTCTGATTTGGATTTAAGTCCATCAGTTCTTGTCTTAGGAGTTTGTAAACGTTGACTTTGGAGCCGTCCTAGCAACGAAGCACAATAAATTCAAAGTTGTTCTGAATCGGCCTTGTTGATTCTGGCGTTGATCCGCGGGTGTTCGCACTGTCCGTACCACTGATTGCTAAATTTCCCATTAAAAATATCGATCTATGGTTGCTTACCGCTCACTCGTCGATTGCGTCGGGGCCTACAGGGTTGGCTTAGTCGCTTTGATTTACTGTCCCCCCAAAAAAATCAGTTATATAACTGAGTGGGTAGACTCTAAATACAATTTATTTTATTTATTTATTGATATATTTTCTATTAAAAATATCGATCGTTGGTTGGATATCGATCACTCGTCGATTGCGTCGGGGCCTACAGGGTTGGCTTGGTCGCTTTGATTTACTGTCCCCCACTGAAAATCAGTTATATAACTGAGAGGGTAGACTCTAAATACAATTTATTTATTTATTTAAAGCATAAATTCCCCGAACACTGCAAACAGTATATACAAAGCTAATTTTGTTTTTTTTATATCTCAACTCTTCAAGCTTATAAATGAAGTACGAAGCTCAATATTTTAACCAAAGTTACGTTTAGTTGACGTGATTCTATTAATCTGTGATTAAAGCCCATGTAACTGCTTTAAACGGAAATCGTTACCAGTTAAAGCCATCAATCAGTGGTGACGGCTTTAGCGCTGTCCACATATATGACAGTCCGAGCATTACTGTCACCCTATCTGTTAATTTAACGCGCAGCACTTTAAAATACGCCCATGTTTCAAACAAGGGCACTTGACGCACTCATGTATACTACGCACAAAGGTTAATTTGACGTGTTGATTAGAGAGTAGAGAGTGGAAAATCGTACCAACCTAATGTGGGCTATTTTGTTTTGTTTTGTGTGGTTGGTTTCATGATGTTTTACCATCGTGAAATTGTATGTTTCAAAGGGGGATTCAACCATTTAACTTTGAACGAAGATAATCGAACTCAATCACTGTATATTATTATTTTTTTTAAAACTAAACAATCTCGGATTGGCACTGGTTTGAAACATTTGGCATGTTTTTTCGGAAGAAAAAGTTTTTCGGCAGATGGTTTGATAAAAAAGAATCAAGAAATAATGTTATTTTAAGTTTTAAGTTTTATACAAAAAATAATCATTCACTTCAATTAAATATGAACTAACCAATTCAAGAAAATATTCGGTATATCTTGACAAGGGGCAATAGTCGTTCGTCATTTTTGATCTGGTGCCGCCACATTTATCCGTCACCTAGAAAGATTATGACCTGAGAAAATATTGTGCACATAATTGATTTGACATGGTCCTATATATTTTCTGTAATTTTCCCTAAATTTAAAAAAGTGCTTCAGTAAAAAAATAAAAAAATCAAGTAGGGGTGTAAATTGAGGGTACAAATTTCGGCATGTCTTTTGGCGTGTTGTGTTGATATGTGCACTGTTTCAAGAAATATAATTTGAAATGTTCATTTTAGACTCGTGTTTGTCTCTCGTAAAGTAATCAGGGTAAAGCCAATTAAAAAGACATACCAAATAGCAAATTTGCACAAATTTTGGATTCATCAGCTTAAAAAATATAATCGCTGTTTTGCGATATAATTCTTTTTGAGGGGTTGTTTTAACTTTTAATATATTTTTAAAGAAATTCAGATTGATTTGATGCGGAAAAATCACTGTACGTTATTATCAGACCTTTGTACTACTCACATAACGGCGAGCGATTGTGAAGGACAATGAAAACAATAAGTTTCGAACGTGAGCAGTATACTAATTCAATTCCTTCCTAGTTTGTGTCTAATTTATTCCCGCTTCAAATGGAAAGGTAGTTAATAATTATAGTTGGATTGTTTGACCCCTTGGTTTGTTCTGTGCCCTTCACCTGTTATTAAATAACTAAACAGCTTTCATTCATTCCTCCTGTTGCATTCTGGTCCTTTATCAGGAGGCTGCTAGGGCGATGAGGGGCGGGAGGGGGGATTGGGGGGAGGGGTTGCTATCACGTGAACTGACGTAATACATTGATTTCTAAACTCTGCCACGGTTCCAAAGACATTGGGCACAACTCCAAACACCTCATTACGTTTTCAAGTTCAAAATAATCCCCAATGTTCGAACAAAACCCAACCAAAGGGGTTAGGAAAGTGAGGGATGTTTTCTAAGGGGAAATTAACCTCCCCTGATGCGGTTGTTTATTATTGCGATGGAGGGGATGTTTTTGGAAGGCGCGCGGGGGGAAACGTGTGGGTCCCGTTCCTAGGGCCTGCGTACAACAGAGAAAATACCTAGTTTTCATTGACGAGAACCAAGAACGGTCCGCACAGCACGTTTAAACTAAATACTCGTTATAAACATTAACTAAACGCACAAAAACGTTCTATCCAAGTTGGCCTATTTATCAAGTAAACCTCAACGAAAATCAAACACTTCGTTTAGGCCTAAACGTGTCGACTAGAAACCGATATTTTTTATAGATTTTATTAAATTTATTTCTCTAAAGTATAAGTTGTGATAAAATCTATGTCTTCTCTTGTATAGAAATCTATTTAACGTCCGATATTGTTGTTATCCGTGCCAATCAAAGTGTCCATATTATTTTTAAATCACCGTAAGGAATATTTTCTTTAGTGTTTACATTGATTTAAATCTAACTATATATGTGTTGAACATATTTTTCTTGAATAAAAACACACATATGTCATAGAACTGTTGTTGTGCAATGGTACGCAAAAGCATTGAACACATCATCATGAAGATTCTGGTATGTAAAAACAAATATATTTAATGCATTTTTATATTTTAAATAATGTGTTTTGGTCCGGGGTTTACAATTGAAATGTTGGGCAATAAACAATACGTATATTATAAAATCTTTTATAGACTCCCTTGGTTATATTGACGTAGTTTATTCTAACATGGTAATAAGTCGTCTAAGTTTAAGATAGAACGTATATTCTCTGAGATAAACGGGATTTGTGAACGACCTCCGTTGCCCTTGAATCTTCGCGACTCGCTGGTCAATAAGAGGCTGCGGGACCAGGGTCAGAGCGGCCATCTTGTTTGCGCCGCAGCGCGGCAAATACGAACGTGATTCAACAAAACAGTAGGCTCGTACAAAACAATTCCATGGGTTTGATGCCTGAAACCAGTAATCCTGACTGACAATATATTTTAAATAAATGATTGATTAAGATGCGGATGATACGATTCGGTTTATTGGCAACTCGTAGATTAACCTTAATAAATAACTTACTATGAACAATTCATAATATAAATAAAAAATTATAATGTTATTATGGTCAGCCTTTATTGTATGTTAAATATAGCAAACAACAGCAATTATTTATTGAAGTGAAAATAAATATTCAAATACACATTTTATTTTGTATGAATTTTTTAATAAAAAAAACACACACATGGTTCGCTAAGGATTTTACAACTAGGGCTAAAAAAAACTATAAAAAATTGTTTTTACAAACAAACACCAATACTGGCGCACAACAAAATAGGAAGCGAACTACAAAGTTAAGACTTATTTTGGTGGAGGTGCCGGGCCGGGTTCACTGTATTCAGTTTGAATAGGACTATAGCCACGCCCCTGACCATAAGGTAACAAAAAACGCATGATAATCGGATGTCAAGTTCGGATTTGTATCGTGTGATGTGAAACACACACACATAAGCCTCGAGCCCACAACGTTAAATATATTAAGATACAAACGCCTATAATATTAAAGATGGAAAATATTTAAAGTTTCAGATGATGATTATAACTATGTTATGTATAATATGATTATAACCAGCCTCAGTCTGCTTTTGAATAAACCAGTTTAAATTATTATTGTTTTTAAACAATATAAACAATAACGAAATCAAATATTTCGCGAGTCATTTCGCTTTAGGTTAGGTTTGTAAATAAAGCGTTATATCATGTTATAAATCCACACACATTATACATAAACCTGCACACACTTCCATCTTCCATGATGGTCAAGATCAGAGAAAACCGTTTTGAATGGTACGAGGGGAAAATAGCAGAGTTCCCCTGATTTACTGTTTTGCATTAGACTTACAGGTATGCGTTCTACAATCCAAGTACATTTACTTGGCCAATATAAAAGTTATTAACACAATTTGCTCTAGTCAACTTAACAATACCCTGAGTGAAGTGTGTGTTGGTTCGGAATGTACATTGCTGACCATGCAGAGGTTTGTTCTTACAAAATGATGTAGTAAACCGATGAATGAACTCTGCACTGCATTTCTTGCATGCATGTAATGTCTATTTTAAATCCTCATATAGGAATCAATAACCAATCGAAAACCAATCGATGTTATGGCTATTGACTTGGCATGACGTAATTAAACACCAGGATAATTGGCTTTTAACTAAATAACTAATCATGTTGAATGATTTTGTTCAAAACCTCTTTTGACAAAAATCAATATCAAATCATGAAAAAAAAATTGAACGATATTCTAGCTGTCTTTACAGAAATAGCTGAAACAATATATACATACGTATCTACAGTCAACCCACTCAGTCACATAGCAGATTTTACTGCTATATTATATTATACATTTTTATATACTTATTTCCTTTTAAATTGGTATGCTTTTCATTAAAATTCATGAAATTTAAATATACATTTTTCTAAATTAAAAAAAAAAACATTAAAAAAACAAACAAATTGTTTGGGGACGTGAAAAAGAAAAGAGGAAAAGGGATTATGGGCAGCATGTTTAAATTTTATTATGTCCCGGTCCATTGATAACGTGTGAGTATGCTTGTTTTCGGTTTAAACCTCTTCTAATAGAAACGGTTATTAAATTGTTAAACGCTCGATAACAACACGTGATTATGACAGTTAACCCCTTAGCATACCATTAATACACACTTGTTTTGCCATGAAATACTATTTAAAATCAAAATTATGTGGAAAAAAATAAAATCAAAATTTTCTTCCCCTTTTCGGATTTTTTTTTTAAATTTATCCCACATTGACATTTTAGCACCCACTGAATTTTTTTCTTCCCCCCTTCCTCCCCTACCCATGTTTCATTAAATTTTTGAAAATCTTCAAAAATAGTCCCAAGTTTAGTACAGACTACTACCCCTCTGCCCATCCCCGCCCCTTTTTCCCAACTACCCTCTCCCCTCCCCCCAAAAAAAAATAAAAAAATATTACCTTCAGGTAATTTGTTTGGATTTTATTTGATAGTGACATTTAGCCACCTAAAAACACCTTTCAAATTAATTCTCCCCCCCTTCCTCCCCACTGTCTACTTATCCTCCCTTTCCTTCCCTACCACCACCCCTCCCCCCCATTTTTTGGATGAAATTCTAAAAAAATAAAAATAACTATTTTAGGGTCTTTAGCCAAGCCTTTTTTAGGAATTTGATTGTTCTCATCGAAGCTTGACATTTTGCTCCCCTCTTCCCCTCTCCCCCCACCTTTGGTCACTATTTCCACAGGATAATTTCCCAAAAAAATTTCTAAAAAATCCCACAATTTTTAATATTCTTAAAAACACAATAATAATAAAAAAATCTGATTTTCCTCAAGTCATTGATCACATGCCATCCACTATTGACAAAGCAACACCACTCTGACGCCCGTCTGGCGTCGTGGTAGTATGGCGATGCACGGTTGGCGCAACACGTCTGGCAGACGTGGTAGTATGGCAAGTGGTTAAAGCTTCCTTATCATCTGATATTTATCAAACCGTTAAATGTGACATTTTTCACAATATAATTTCAATTTTTAAACGTAGTCCAGCTGTATGATTTATTTGACACCGCCTATGACATCGTTGTGAGTAATTCACCGCAGTTTGATTTAGTACTCATTTATCATGTAAAGGAAACGATACACTTTTTTGTTTTGCATTTAGATTAACAGTTTTTGTTTCTATTATTTTTATACGACTGCGGAGTGATATACCGGGTAACACATTGTTGTGTCACATCAATTCTCATAAATAATAACACAAAACAATTCAATATTGACAAACATTTTTGTTCACAGAAAATAAGTCTTGTTCTGGTCGACTATTTCATACAAAAAATGATTTGAGTGATGAAAATTAACCTGTTTATTCCTACAAATGCATTAAATATATAATATAATCTATGAAAATTATAACACCATTTACAAATAACGTTCTCCGCAATGCAAATTAAAGTTTGACTTACTTCAAAACACTCCGTCAATAATTCTAATAATAATTGACCTTTAACTAATTGTAATTTATATCATAAAATAAATAAATAATAAATAAATAATAATAAATTTTATTTAGAGTCTACCCACTCAGTTATATAACTGATTTTCAGTGGGGGACTTTAATAATATTTAATAATCTTAAGCTCATTTAAATACACAGTTTTTTTTACACTGCTATCCAGTGGTTAATAATATAGTTGAATACCTACAAAAACAGCTTCTACACTAATGTAACATACAATTGTGTGCCTTCGCATAAGCTGTACATGTACCGTAATAAGAACCCCAAGCGTTATTAAAATCGTGATTAAGGCTATTCGACTGCGTTTTTCTATTTTTTTAAATATGATAGCAAGTCAAAATATATTAAATATCTTTGAAACCAGGCTCTTTTAGAAAATCAAACTTATTTTTTTCAAAATTTTCTGATCGGACACACGGCTAATATCGTCACTTCAAAATAATGTCAAACTTCAATTCGGCCAAGCACACCATTCAACGTAGGTAGTTGTGTCTTTGTGATTTTAATTTTCAACTGGTTTTCTAGAGGCTGACTGAGAGAAAAAAAATTGTTAAACAATTGTCTTTCCTTCGAATGTTTTCTTTTGGTGGTATTCTGTAAATGTGTATAAAATTATTAGACAAGTGAACGCAGCGAACGATGTCTTACAATTCAAGATAAACGGCTCTAGTTCTGTGACTCTGCGAGTATGTGTGTATGTTTGTGTGTACTATAAAAATCAGCCGAATCTCCAAACAGATTGCGTTGTAAATTTAAACAGGCATCCGGTACAAGTTTACTGAAAACTGCTAGCAAAATGTGCAAAATCCGTTGCGATTTAAACCTACAAGCAATAATACATTAAATATAGGCTGAAAATGTGTAGGATTTAATTTAACGACAATGGTTTTGTTCTTGAATTTTTTTGACAGGTTGTGAATGCATATATAGCCTAGTGACCAAGGTGTATCGAATCTTGCACGCTCAAGGTTCCCCCCAATTTCGCTGGGAGATTGAGTAAACCTTCCAATCTTTACACGTATTTCGAACTAGCTATGTTTCCCATAGTATTGTTTGCATTTCAAAACTTGTTTTATACTTTTTTAAATACAATCCAGAAATTAATAAATATTTCCCGACAAGGGGTTTGAACCCAGGTCTTCCACATTCCGGGTATAAAGGCGCCATAGCCAACTAGGCTAGGAAAACGCCTAAGTCGTTGTTAGACGAGTGCGTGAGTCATGTGCCGATAACCCGGCAACATTTGCATTTAAGTTGATTGATATAGGTATAAATTATTGGTTTTGTGTTTAGTTGGTATAGTTATCAGTCACCATCACTTTTCACAGACACCACTCTGTGAACGTTGGGGGCTAACACTTAAATGTGTAATATGTATTTGAATTTCTTAAATAAAAATGTGAACTGAACTGAAAAGGGCGCGTTAAATGCGAGGCCATAATGCTCCACTCTAGCCTGTGATAGACTAGGGAGGAAAGACCTAATTGCTGACTTGGTTCAGCCTAGGGGGATGAAAGGGAATGTTACCGGGTACTCAACACATGGCTCACTAATTTGTCTAACAACGACTTTGGCGTTTTCCTAGTATATAAATAATTATATACCACACAATAGAATCCATAATAGAAGATTCACAGACTTCTTTGAGGGAGCGAAGCCCTCCCCTATGCATCACTTTTCCATCGGTTCGTCAGTCTGGGCGTGTGTCACGTCTCACAATAAAAACAAACATGATCTCTGTTTGACATGCACTTTTTCTTGACAAGCCCTTATACTAGGGTGATACAGAATTATTTTTATGATCCTAGAGGGGTACGTGTTAGTACTATCCAAAAGTATGAACTCGTTCAACCCGGCACCTCCACCAAAATTGTTCTAAATTCGGGTTTTTGTTCCTTATATTTTGTACAACTCCTTTTTTTAAATTAATTATCTTATTCAGATAATTTTTTATAGGTCTTTTTGTTAAATTGCGAGTGACGGAGCTCTTTTTGTTAAATTTACAATAACAACGGCCCAGCACACTATTATATACATTTATTATTTATTATAAAGTAAATCCACTTAAATATGAATATTTTTTATTGATGTATTTACTTACCCCAGACACCCAGAAACGTTGAATATGAATATACTCGACACCTCAACCAAGTGGAGTAGAAAGCTCAAAAAGTCTTCGTGTATGCTTCGCTCCCTAATTTGCGTGCTCTTGTACTCACAAACATTCACAAACATTCTCATTGATAACTTCACGATTCTTGATTTTAATATCACTTAATTAAGGCTTTTCATTCTAAATTCCATTTTAATTATCAACTTCTAAAAGATTGCACATTTATACACGCATTAACCTAATCATCGCCAAGAAGATTTTTAATTGACAGTTATTAATGTTCGTTGCGAAAGAAAATTCTCCCTGAAAGTATTCAGGATCGTAAACAGGGTACTGAGTAATTGCCGTATAATTCGATTACGTCATACTCTCGATTGCCTTCCTTATAATACACCACCTGCCGTGTTTTCTGTTTAATTACGCTCTGTTCCCTGGGCGATAATAATTCATACATTTTCCAGAGCATTTCATTAAAACATCCAATCTCAGTTAGACTGCTTCCTTATCCGTATGATGTTTATTAATTACCTCGGTTTGCAAAGGGTAGGCGGCATAGAATAGCAAGGCGTATTGTGGTATCAAGATTGTGAGATGCAGTTATTTTGCTTTACAACTTTCATCCTAAGATTGAACATGACTCGATTTAACATGTTGAATTTTGGTCAAAGTGATTATTTTAATGGTTCCTCTTAATTTTGATAGCGCCTTAATTTACAAACACATTTTGAATAATAATTATTAAGTAATCTTGAAAGTTTATTTTTACGTTCTTTAAAAAAATCACTTTTTACTTTAAAACTTTTTTTTCACCTACAAAAACTTAGGTGTAAGGTTCTTTTAGATGTTTTCTTTTGAAAGACGTTGGAAATGTTTATTTTAAATCAACTTAATTGATATTGTGATTCAAAAAGTAAATACACATCACAATTAGCAAACTGAGTTCCATAAAAACGTTCACGCTTTGAATAGTTTTCAAAAAATATAACAAATGCCGTATCAAGTAACAGCAAACTATTATTATACTAGGAAAACGCTTAAGTCCCGCCGCGTTGTTGGATGAGCGTAATTGGTGAATTGAGCTGCCATGTGTTTTGCGGATTTTCTGTTGTTCTGTGAAAAAATCAGAACTTTGTTGAAATTTTTTTTAAATTGAATCAAATTAAATAAAAAATTAACTTATTTTATTTAATTAATCGTAATTTTAAAAAAGGAAAAAATCGTAATATTGAAATTTTCATAAGAAATAATTATTCGATTACGCACAAATTTTACACGAATATATTAATTCTTAAAATTAAGGTTCTGTGAAAAAATCATTATAATCGGATAAGCATGTAGTGTTATAAGCAGAAGAAATTTAAAAAATCGTAAAATTGCGATTTTCATGAGAACTAATTTTGATTACCTCAAAATTTCCACGAATATATCAATTCATAAATTAAGTCTGTGAAAAAAATCATTACAATCGATAAAGCATGTAGGAGTATAAGTCGAAGAATTTTTTTAAAATCGAAAAATCGTAAAATTGCGATTTCATGAGAATTTTTACGATTGCGACTCAAACGTGATATTAGTAGAGATTCAAAAGACTCCATAAAATTCATGCAATCGAGTATCGTTAGCGAATCGTGTAACAGACAGACTTAAATACAGTATAAAAAAAAAAAAAAAAAAAAACTTCCGGATTTTCTCCAGTTAGGAATGGAATCTTGCTTCGCTCGCTACGCTCGCTACTCATCAAAAACGTTTAGTAACGTCGAAGGTATAAACAGTTCATTTGCGATATTGATTAAGTTTGATGAACGTGCCACAAGTTATATTATTCGTATTTGTATTTTATATTGTATGTTATGATTGTAACATGTTACGAACAGCGAAAGCTAAATAAATAAATCATACTACTACTATAAGTGGAACGTAGGAAGATCGGAATTTGAAAATTATTGTAGGAAATTCATTTTACAACGAAATCACATAATCGATATCATGAATACTTAAAAACACTATACAAAGTTACATCAAGGTAGGCAAATGAAATGAAGCAGAAATTACAAGAAAGTAACTCAAGTTTCTAGAAGACGACCCAACACTTTCTTAAACTCAACTCATCAAGGGAATAAGATGGCGTCGTAATTATTTACTCCCTCTCTTGAACGCGTCTTCCACTTCTTGAAATAACTAAGGTACTTTGGATTTTAACGAGGCTTAAACTGTTATAATAAAGGAACCGGAATGACGTGAAATTAAACAATTCTCATATTCTGTTAAACTTTAGCTTTCTTGTTGTAAATCTAGCTAGGACTCTCACTTAGTACCTTTGCGTTCCTTGGTAGTCGTAAAACAAGCACGTGCTCCTTAGAAGAGCAGACATTGGGCCATCAAAATTATAATAATACACACTTTTACGATGTCATTAAAAGCAGTTTACTTAACCATTTATATACCACCAACAAAACATGATTTACAACTCCTGGAACTACTTCTCTCTACTGCTTAACTACTATTTAAACTTCTTCAACCACATTTTAAAATAATTATTTGGGAATTACTGACACAACTATGGAAGTTGCAGTTTCTCAACACTATAGTTGTATTGTATTATGCAAATATTGAATCAGGCCTTGGTGACAGACAGACAAATACGATGACTTATACGAACTTAACCAAAAGAGAACTTTTAAAAAATAATTTGGAATTACAACCTGCTGAGATGGGTTTTTAAATTTCTGGATTGATTTTCGTAACAACTAATCTAAAAAACACTTATTGGAGAAGCAAGAACAAATTGAATCACAACAAAATTCAATTCGTTAAACTAGACCGTTTCGTGAACGCTTTTTTTAGTCGCGTTGATGGATGAGCTTTTTTGTAAGTTTTTAGTTTGCGTAAGACCACTTTACCTTTCAGCATCAAGGATAGATGCCTATTTTAATGCATCTTTAACGGTGACTGCTTGAAATAAGTTTTGATTTTACGATAAATGTTATGTAGAACCTGAATTAAAAACTCATATGTTAAACTTTTATTCTTGGAATTTTGGCCAACTATTAAATATGACGTTTGATGTAACCACACGGCCGTTTGGTCAGATGGCCCAAAATGTTACTAACAATGATTGCACTTAAAACAGTACGTAACATTAATACACAAAACATATTACATGAGCAATATTTCTCGTTGTACCAAAAACTTGCAACTCTAAGTTTAGTAATTTCCAAAGGTTCCACACTAATGTTATCAAGAATGCAATATCAGTTATCCGGTGAGAGCAGAAAACAGACAAAATACAAACAAAAAAAAAAACCCGAGCTTTTTTTTTTATGGGGAGTGGTGGTCAAATAATTGAAGTCTTCGCTTTGCTCATCCAATAATGATCACATAAAAATTAAACGAAAGTTCCCATACTTGTTCTCATCATCATAATAAAATTTGTGGTAAATTAGTTTAAATTTAAGGGAGAAGCTCCATTCAAAACATAAATATGATGTCCGCCTGTATCACGTCCCACAATAAAAACGAACACAGCCTCCGATTGGTGTCCATTTCCCATCAACAAGGATGATGCAGATATGTGTGTAGACCCTAGAGGTCAGGAAGACGTGAATATCCATAGATATTAAACACCTATAGTAGGCTAGATCCGCAGTCATTAATTCACTTCCGTGACAATTTGAAGCCATCTTCAATATGGTAGTTTGTAAATGGGGTAATGAAATGGGAGCGATTTGTAGCCCAAATAGTTCTCAAGATTGCCGTTAGGTTGACAGATGAGCATTCTAGCCATAACACCAAATAATTACTTAATTCCCTTATGCAATAACTTTTTATTGTTTCTGTTTATACATTCCCATGCTACACAAGCTAAAACCATATCAAACAATCGAGTAAAATACTTTATTGCATTGAAAAAGCATAAATTAAAACACCAAATCGCCATTTTGAATATGGCAAAATTGGCGCTTCTATTTGTTACTCTCGCGCCCGTGCGAGGTATAGGATCCGTATCAATTCTTTATATTTTCTAACCCGGCACCTCCACCAAAATCGACCAACTTCGGATGAAGTTTTATTTTTGTATTTTTCTCCGTCAATATGTTGATTACGTGACTTCTCTCCCTAGTTTGTGTATTTCTTTACTCGTGCTTGTTGGTGTGTCACTATAATTTACCCATTTCACATTCCATTACAAAAGTTGATCCCTTTTTATTCTATCGTCCATCAAGAGCAAGTAGAGCCTTTTTTTATCGACGAGCTTTCGTTGTTTGTTTGTTTTTATTGTTTAAGTCCGTGTTCCAACCTCGCAGATTGTTTACGACAACTTTATTTTTATTAACGCTAAAGCTACAGCATGCAGACTGGATGGTGGATCTGGGGGATTTAAGGAAAGCGCGCATTGAAAAGTGTAATTGGAAGGTTGGCACTGGAGGTTGGTAATCCAGGCGTGACAAATGTGGATTTAGAGCTAACTAACCCTAAACTGTGGGGGAGGGGGTAGTGGGGGGGTTGAAAGTCGCGAACCACGAAGCCACAGACAGTGCCAGAGCGTAACTCACGACTCCTCTCGCACGCATCTAAGTTATGACGCAAGGCATGAATAGGCCACCTAAGTTCTAGTTGTTTATGGATGATGCTTATACAGTGGCGCTGTTTGGGAACTGAAGCGTCTAGAGAGATAATGCGCGGAGAGAACTTGAACCAGTCAACAACTGAAGAATATTTCGAGCCAAAACCCTTCTCTTGAAACGTTTGATAGATGCCAAAATATTTACTCAATGATCTGGTTACGATGGTGAAAGATGGGATTTTGAGGATTTGAACCTTTCTTTTAAAAATTATAAAAACACGAACTTGGAAAAATGCGACTTTATTATTAATAATTATTTTTAAAATCGTATTCAGGTGTAAATTAACCAGGAATTGAACCACGGTTAAACGTCTTACACTATGTTTTCGGAATCAGTAGTAAATTAATTTCTGGATTTTGTTTGTTCAAACCTAAAAAGTCCATGAAAGTTGACTGAATGAAAGAATACCTTTAATAAAACAGGTATTTTCATATTTTTATTTGGTCGTGACATAACTTCACTATCAGCCATTATATGTCGTTTTATGACAATAGTGTAGCCAGCACACCTAGTGAAAAAAAAAATTTTGTTAATCGTTTTTCTGGATATAGTTTCTCAACACCTTTAGCTTCAACTTCAGCTATAAGGACAAGTCGATTTCTGAAATAACAGTTGGTGTACGATTTTGTTTGCCAGACAAACAAAAGTCGAAAAAATTCGTATTTGTACCGTTTGACAAAAAAATCGTACACCTACTGTATTTTCAGAAATCTATTTGTCCTTATAGCTGAAGCTGAAGCTAAAGGTGTTTAGAAACTATATCTAGAAAACAGATTTTCAAAATTAAATTTTGCACTAGCTGTGCTGGCTACACTCTTCTCAAAAAACGATATATAATGGCCAATATTGAGATTATGTTCCGCCCCCCAAAAAATTGCATCTTTTTTTGTTTTAAGTAAAGCCTTCTTTCATTCAGAAAACTTTTTCAGCCATGTTTCTTCGACTTACAAATTATCGGCCAGAGGTGGATACAATAGCCTTAAATGCTTCAGTCAGTACGTATGCACGTGTGTCACATCTAACGATTAATACTGAACGTGACATCTGATTGGGATGCGTTTTGTAGAGATTGTTCTTCAACAAGGATAACACAGATTATCTTTCGTTGGTGAGGGTGGATTTCAATGTGTGTTACTCGGCACCTCCACCAAGGAGAATCGCTCGTGAGAAACAAGTGTTTTATTATTTTAATAAACTTTTTTGAAATCTAATACCGAATCAATTAGGTACGTACACCAATTTCGCAGACATTTTAAGCTTATGTTGTATGAATTAACATACTACATACTTTACATAATTAACATCTATTTACATAGCTTTAAAACTGATAATTACTCGTAGCTTTATTAATTATTTCATATTTTGTGCTTTTTAAAGTATCTGTTAATAAGTTTTCGCATTAGTAAAATAAAATACGAAGACTCTTGAATTATGAATTTCACGTTTCTTCAAAATATACCCATTCCAAGAGTAAAAAGTGGGAAATATGCGCTCAAGTAAAGACAAACTCAGTAACGAGCAAAACCTTCGTACATCGTACACCAATTACATTAAGTCTAAAGTCTGGATAAAATTTGACTCTAACTCAAATAGCTCTTTCATTAGCGGCATCAGATTCATCCGAGGGTGTTTGTGTATGTAGAAGTCGCGCTCGAGTTGTTTTACGTAATTCAAGCTGTCTAGAAGCTAAAGTTCAACTTACTTCGAACTTAGTCCCAAAGTTCTCGGCAGGGTGTAATCTAAACCAGCAGGCAGTAAATCCAATTGCGATTCGTATATCAATGTTCATAATTAAAACGTTGTATTTGTATACGGTGTCGGGTTAAAACAGTAATTATGACAATTATTCGAGAGGAGTAATTTTGGATTTGAGTTATTAGCAACAGAGAAGGAGTTACTTTGAAAGTTTTGAAATGAGCTTTGACAAACTTCTAGCGGAGAAGAAATATATTATCTTAGCGATAGTACATTGTTTCGCAATTCTAACTTTTTTAAAGTTTATTTAATATAGCAAAATAAATGTAAAAAACTAAAGAAACATCCCAATGTTAAAATAAATCGAGCATTAGCGTATCGATTATATATCTTAAAACTTAACACTTTTACTAATCATAGCCCGTCATATATTTATTTCACATTTTTGTACGGTTGAACCAAATCAAATCAGAATTACATCTTATATCTAATTACGGAATTAGATAACTTTGATGGTAGAATTTCACGGTAGAAATCTCAAAATCATATGTTAATATAGAGCCTAAACATGAAACATAAATCAGTAGCTTTGCATCACGTGTAGAATCAACATCCCTAGAGATGTTTCCATTGAAATATTCTACTGAATAAATGTTGACACAAAATAATGTAAATTAAGTCTATGTTGATCAAAGGCTGTTTGCTTTTCGTACGTTTAATGAAAGATATATGAATTTAAATTCATCATAAAATGTGGCATACTACATGTTATGTCTTATCATGAAAACATATGAGAAAGCAAGTTTATTTGTGTATTCAAACTTGCAAACTTTAGGGAGGAAGCAAAGAATAATTCAATATGAATTGGGATAAATTTGACATTTTGGTAATCGCGCTGATTTTCGATTGTGCAAAACAAAGGTTGAATTTATTTTTAAAGTATCTTCTTAAATCTTGACGAAAGAGACAGACGCGTTTCAAATGTTTACATATTGGAAATAACTAAAGCGACAAAAAGATTCGATTCACACAAAGGTTATCAGTGGTACACGAGACAGTCAGAATTTAATTAAAGAGTTAAATCAAGTTTCTCTTAGAAGTAAACGCATTCATTTTCTTATGTAGATTATAAATACAAGTACTGAACTTAGCATAACATAATATTTATATTATTAGAACGTATAATTTATTTGGTTTAAGAAAGAACTACAGATGATTAGAGAGTTAAAATTTGAGTATAATTTCAATTTGCATTTGCATTTCAAGAAGAATGTTGTAACTTTAGTTTTTTTGAATGTTATTTATAATCATTATAAGACAATTGCCTAATAAAATATTTGCAAAACGTCTTCTCTATATGTTATACGAAAATGTGTTTTTCTGTTCGGTTTTGAGCCTTTGTATTTAAGTGTACATCATTTTAAAACAGTCTTTATAGAAACCGAAAGTATGTAGCAGTAAAAAATATGTGTCGAAGAAAACAAAAGTCTGCTAGAGCCAAGTAAGCTGATAAAAAGTATGTGTCGACAACAAGCTCCGTTTCGTTAGCAATGATGACAAAGTGAAATATCTGCTCAAGTGGTGGCAGCAACATCTTCACAAGGCAACGCCAGAATGATAATGACGCTTGCCAAAAAGAAAATCCCTACGAGGAAAGAAAAAATAGAGCACAAATTGATAGGACTTACAAATAAAGCCGCGGAAAGCAAGAATGAGGAAGTTTGAGGGAGAGAAAGAATGTGGAGACGGCAGAGAGGAGAAGAGAGGGCTAATGAAGGAGAGTATCTTGCGTGACACGAGAAGACTACTCCAGTACCGAGGGAGAAAACGTGTCGAAAGAGAGAGAAAACAAACAAGAACTCGATCGGTAAAGAGAGGGATGGCGGCGACTACAAGGTACGCCCGTTCGCTGCTAGATAGCGCGCGGCGCACGCGTCCGAGCTCGGCCCATCCCCAACACGAGTGCGACAAGGACAGCGCGGCCGAGTGTCCCCGAAGCTGACCCGAACTAGCCGAGCTCTCGCACACGCTACAAGTGCAAGCGAGAATAACACTGCGCGTGTGAACGAGACAGTGCCAGTCGAGGTGGTGCGCGCCAGAGAGAGACGGAACGAGCCTCCATTGATCCTGGGTGAGGGTAGGGTTCGTCGTGACGTCACAACTGGTCCAGTGATGCTGGAACGCTTCACAGATCTCCTGTCGGCTTCCCAGCGTAGCACACGGTAGCATTAGTTCGCCCTCCTACCCAATAACATTCAAGCCCCATGTTCGTAAAATACGGAGACGATCGAAAGTGTATTTTTGGAAATGTAAAACGGTGCGGATAAATTTGAGGCAATTTTTGAATTACTTCTAGATATTCTCGGTGGATTTGGGCCTAATTCGAAGCGAGTTACCTAATAAGTGTGGTGTGTTTACGTATGTTATGTGAAGTTAATGGACGATAATTTTTGAATATATTTTAAATGTTTATTGGAACGTTATAGCATAGTGAAATATATTTATTTGTGTAATATATATAGGAAAACAACTTTTATTTTTCAATCAAATTAACGAAATAAGCCGACCGTTTATATGAATATTTAAATCATGTGCAATGTGTTTGTTTATGGAGAATGTTTATTGACTTGTTTTGCAATGAAAAGTTTTTAAAATTTGTTATAATTATATGCTGCGTTAAAACCAACTTTACATACAAAGAAGCAGATTTAATATCGTTTTCCGCTAACCTAGATCAAGATATCTGAATTAATAAGACTCTTATTTAAGCTTGTTGAAATCACTTAATTTTATAAACTTACAATCACGAATCTAATATATATGTTACTTGTGATAAGTTGTTTACCGTGTGTATTTCGAGTTTCGACTTGAAGAAAAGCCAAAACAAACTCATATTAAGCTGTGTTATTCCCGAATATTAATGCAAGTGCCTTGAAGTTTGAGCCGACGAAGAGTCGAATGAAAAAGTCAATTTTATCTCGTTAAAATATAAAACGGTACGAAATTCAATTTATACCATAAGAGCTTTTAATGAAAAATTAATGAAGATTTTAGAAAATATACGACGGGATGACGTAGAACGTAAAATAAAAGATCAAAAGTCCATAATAATAAAAAACATTTCCAACGTTTATGCCAAACATATAAATATCCTATCTTCAATCTAGGTGAAGTGGTATACTTGTTTTGAAAACATTGGCTTCCAGAAGATTTATTAAAAATGTGCTTTACAAAATAATGAGTCGATATTTTTCTATGACGGTATAAAATAAATCCAGATAATCAGTCTTTAAAAATGGTTGAGTCATCATCAACGTTACCCAGATGTCACCGCGGCTGTTCAAACAGCAACTCTCTATCTCGCAACGCCAACGCTGTCTCGTCAACGGCAAACGCGTTGATGACACGTCGCCGTCGGAATAAGACCGTTCACTTTGGTGAGAATCTCCAAGTCCAACATAGTGGTTTATTCACAACTGGAAGAACTTCCCGATCTAGGACTCCAACTCTAACCTCTCCGTACGCTTCGAGTACGCCGGATAGTGTTGTTAGTTTACCGGGACGTCTCGAACCAAACGTCCAGCAACTCTTCAGTTTTATCGAGACGGTTCTGAGTGCGTGGGTCATTGACGACAATGCAATCACTTCACAATCGGAAGTGAGCGAAAGTGATGATGGAGGTAAAAGAAAAAGATACGGATATCGGACAGAGAAACGTAAAGCTACAGTTGTGGATATAGTTCAGGTTTTGGAACGACGGTGCCGAAGCAATGAGAGCCTTGGGAGTAAACGATTTCGTCACCATCATTGGAGGATCACCATCGAACGATGCAATGCGAGATTTCTGAACAAGGTACACAATCTGTTTTTGTTTTTTTCCCAATAACATTTTTCTGTTCAACACTTCCCATGAATGTAATTGCATTTTCATAACTGTGTGTTTTATTTAATGATATTTTAAATTCGTCGCGGCGAATTCAGATAAAACATTGACACATATCAAAATAAACACAATCGATAATGGTTGAGTGTTACAAAATAATAACATCAATTAAAAGTGTCACAACTGACAATTTCCTTTGAATTTATTTTATGTCTGTGTTGACAGGCTTTATTTATTAAACATACACAGTTTCAAAATGAATTAAACCAACTTGTAAATATTATTATAATGCTCTTACAAATAATAAAATAAGAAATATACTTATTTCTAAAGAAAGTTATTGGACTTTAATCAAAAAAGAAATTGATTCCGGTTAATATTTTGAAAGAAATTACTTTTACTTTGAAAATTCTAATTTGCATAATTTTGTAATGCGAAATGCCAAAATGTTAAGTTTACGTTTCAGAATACTATAATAAAATAATTCACCACATTATTTTGTTGTCTCTGGCTTCAAATTGTCGGAATTATATTTTCAAACGCAAACAACAAATTCAGGTCCATCAATCAACTCACGGCTTATTTTTGCAACCCTTCTAAATAAGTCGTGTCTGAGAACAGGTGTTCATGATGGTAAGTAAAGCTCGGTTCGCGTGATGATCAAAAGGATGGGAAAGTAATTTGTTTTCCAAAATGAGTTGAGGCAGATTATTGGAGTAATATTGAATACGAAATTATTTTACTTGAACGTGATTGAATACAGCATGGCTGCCATTTTATTTCATCGTACTTAAACTAATTTATGAACATATTACCTACGTATCAAAATAGTACAACATACACAGTGGAAAAAAACGGTTTATATTATTGCTAACTATTACTTGTATTCAAAGCACTTGTAAAAAATATAGTAGTTTGCTTATAATCATATTTAATTTATTTATATCATACACTTTTGTGTTATTCTGTGTCTTGAAGAAACAGTTTAGTATGTAATGACCTTAAATATAAGTTTTTATAAAGTATCTATTCACATCTCATACTACTTATAATAATAAAAAAACATTCTGTTTATTGGGACTGTTATTTTATCAACCAATACAAAGCAATTTGCTTCAAATAAAGTACTTTATTTTATTGGTAGATACTATAGAGAACACAAGTTTTCAGAGAAATAAAAATAGTTATTTGGATATAGTACTAATATATTATATAAGACATTACTGTTTGTCTCGGTGACTCAGAAGTATTTTCTGCGTCTAGCCTAAAATGTGGAGGGTTTAAAAATGTCTTGAATACATCTATATTGCACAATGCACATTTAAATTCCGTAAAACATATTTTAAAATTATTTAAATCAGTTCCTAATTATAACTGAATGATTAAAATGTATTTATTTTAACTTAATTAAATGTTCAACTATAAACCATACTCTTACTTTGTCTTAAAAGTCCCACTTCAGTTTTAACAGCCCTCTTGCCTATACCTATTTCTAAAAAGCATTCATCATGACAACCATTATGTTATTCTTTCCATCTCACTAAACTCCCTCACTTTCTGAATCGCTCAGAATAAACAACGAATCCATTTATAAACGACTTCTATATTATCTCGAACTGGCTAGTTAGCATTTGACACTTTATAAAAGTCGAAGCGAAGAGAAAGTCACGTTGTTATTTATTTGTCACATCCACGACGTCGTCATTATGCTAAAACTTTCTTCTATTGAAAATAAGAGTGCCTCTTGACATATTACACTGAAATAAATCCATCAAAAGTTGTTTAATGTAACCATCTTTATCATTCTAAAATGTTGGGGTTAAAGCATCAGACACGCTGGGTACAATGACAAATTGCTGTTACAGGATATCATCTATCTATCCCGACCTTCATCTGGTTAAAACAAACTCAGTTTCTATTTTTAAACTCTATCTATCAATCTATCCTATGACAACCATAACGTGATCGAAGTCATAATATCGCAAATAAGTCAACTCCTAACAGCCGTTATTAACTTCCCTACTTAGACAACTCTCATTTCTCATCCAATAGGACACTCCCCATTCCTGAATCTACAATCGTGTCATTCTATCATTTCTTTAAGTATTCTAAGTTTGTTTCATACAGGCAGAGTTGTTAAAAGCTAGCTACAACGTTACAAAATTGTATATTTTAGTGGCGCCTACTATTATATACTTGGTGTTTTATCGAATAACAAGTGTAAAACATACGCATGTCTATCGTAACTTTACACAGTGTTTCTTTAATTAATTTTATTTATTTATCATTGTTTCTTTGAAATTAGTACGCAGGACAAAAAGTACAGAATGATACAGGGAAGCAGGCCTTTGTAGCACATCCACCCCCGAAGTGATCATATCCATTCCGTAACATTAATAAAATTATATACGGTATAATACTTGTAACAAATGCTTGAGATGAGTGATGTGTGTTTGATAACATCATATATTTAATAATTTTCCAACTATATAAAAAATGGACAAAAAGTACATTTAAAAGAATAACAAAGGTCCTGCTTTAAAAAGTGCAACAAGCGTTTTTGGATGCATGACAGATATTTGAAAGTAATTCATGAGCATAGCATCAAATGATTTGTCCTAGGCCTAGTTATAAATTTGTCTCTCTTAATCTTTTTCCCTTTTATTAACTTCAACATCGAAAGATCGATAAGTGAGTGGGATTGTCTTCTATCTAAAACAGCACAACACAAACAACGGTAAAGCGATAGAAGATCGGATATCTTGTCGAATAAACAAGAGTTTCGTTCGTAGAGTTGCGCATTATCTCACACGCTTGCATTTGAGCGGCGCGCAACCAAGCGTTGTCGAGGAAAACAATTCGCACGGTTGAGATTTTATTTCGGAGACGACACAAATGTGAGGAAAGACTATTGAATGGAAAGTTTGTCGACAAACTGCCAAAAGAGAAAGTACACAATGCTTTTGTCCATCATAGTCAGTTTTAAAAAAATTTAATTTACAAAGGATGATAATGTTGAATTTGCGGTAGGCCTACATAATATGTGTGATATTATAAAAACTACACATATTATGTCGATCAGATTAAAAATTTTAGTGGCGTCCGTTAGAACAATCAAAAAGAGATTAGTGATTGATTGCTTATCTGTGAAGAAAAATGGGAAGATGATAAAAAATTGAACTTTCATTAGAGTGGAGAATAGGCTTCAAAATATTCAAATTAGAATCAGTATCTTATTCTCTAACACGTACAAATATAGGAAAAATTTAATGTTTGTAAGCAAACTTCTTTTATATTATTTTAAGAGATGTGAGAAGTTTTCCAAAAATTGTTTCCACACAATTGAAAAACAAATATTGTGAACATTATGTTTTGAGTGTAGTGTCTACCTACTTGCAATCTATTTTCCCGTTTATTTGTCCTACACCTCGCTGCTACGACCTGTATGTTTACCATTATCTTGATTAGTGGCGGAACGGTTTTAATTACGACCAAACCTGCTATAGAACATTCTCATGGATAACTTACTAACCGCATGGGGTTGATTATTGTTATTTATTTAGGCCGCGTCACAAATGAAAACACAATTGAATTGCTTCACACAATTGGAGCCTTGTACAATGAACTTAGTTCAAATAATTTAGACAGTTTACATTCGCCCTCAAGTTAAATCCTAAAATAATACTGGAGTTCGGTGCTTTGGGTCGTTGGGTCGTAGAAACACGCGTGCTAAAACTAGTTTTCAATGTGTTTCATCATAAAACCTGTTTTTATTATTGAACGAGTGAGCGTAGCGAACGTAGTGATTCCATTCGACTTAAACGGCCCTAATTGTTTTCTGCGTGCGTGCGTGTGTGTGTGTGTGTGTGTGTACGTTAAAAATCAGCCGAATCGCTGAACAGATTGCGCTGAAATTTTAAACAGTCATCCGGTACGAGTTTATTGAGAACTGCTAACAAAATCAGCAAGATTCATTGCGATTTAAACCTACAAGAAATGATAAACTGAAAAATAGACTTCCAATGTTTAGAAATCATTTAACGACAATGTTTTAGATTTTGAAAATATATTTTTTGTTTGTTTTTCGCCTGGCCGTGAAATGCCGTGCCCATGCAAGGTCTGTCGAATGTTGGACGTAAAGGTACCCCCAAATTCCGCTCGTAGATTAAGTAAACCTTGCAATATTTTCACGTATTTCGTACTGGCTATGTTCACCATAGTAGGCCCTATTGCCACAGATGATGGACTACACTGCGTTATATGCATTTCAAAACATGTTTAATTATTTTTGAAATACAATCTAGAATTACAAAATCTTCCCGACCAGGGGATTGAACCCACGTCTCCCACATTTCGGTTACAAGGGCACTTTAGCCAACTAGACTAGGGAAACGCCAAAGTCGTAGTTAGACGATGTGAGCGAGTCATGTGGTGGGTACCCGGGAACATTTGCATTTAAGTTGATAATTATATTCGTATAAATAATAGGGTATTGGTGGAAATCACTGTGCCGGAGGTTGCTGTTGTTGGCAGTCTTCAACTGAATATTCCGTGTGACTGCCGGGTCTTGCTTAATGGTAGATTGTTGGTCCGGGAGTTGTGTGTAAAAGTTTAGGCCATAGTTTAGGCCAAAAGGCTCCACTGAACCCTATGATAGCCTATAGGGAGGCCTAAGGTAAGGGAAGAAAAAAAATGTTACCGGGTACTCAACACATGGCTCATCACTCGTCTAACAACGACTTTGGCGTTTCCCTAGTGTAGAAAAATACTAAAACTAACCTGACAAAAGTGTGCCAATTAAGGAGAAAAGATTCACGGCCAACAAAAGATTTGAATAAACCGATTGATTTGATTAAACGAGGGAGCGGAGCGACCGAGTGTCTCCATTCAACTCGAACGGTTCTCATTCTGTGATTTTGTCTGTCTATCTGTCTGTCTGTCTGTCTGTACGTCGAAAATCAGCCGAACCGCTGAACAGATTGGGAAGAAATTTT
The DNA here is from genome assembly GCA_024449915.1 of Sweltsa coloradensis. NCBI lineage: Eukaryota > Metazoa > Arthropoda > Insecta > Plecoptera > Chloroperlidae > Sweltsa > Sweltsa coloradensis. Next base: position 79,446 of record JAMZAV010000641.1, read on the forward strand.
AAACAGACATCCGGTACGAAATTATTGAGAACTGCTAACAAAATCAACTAGATCCATTGCGATTTAATCTACAATAAATAAAAATGTGATTTTTAAATATCGATAGCAATTGTTTAGTAGCAGCTATCAGGACCACATCTATATGGCTTGCATGGCCTGTTGGTAGCATTTAGCCTACCACACGGAGGGTTGAGGTTCGATACCCGTTAGCTCGAACTTTTTTTATATTTTTACACCCACATATTTTTGAGGGGTGTTAAAAGGGAAATAAAACTTAGGTGATTTTGTTTTATCTTGGAAATTTGTTAATGTTTCACGCTAGTACGTTTTGAACACGATTCGCATTTCAAATGTTCAATTTAAATATCTAGGGAAACGCCAAAGTCGTTGTTAAACGAGTGAGTGAGCCATGTGTTGAGTACCCGGTATCATTCCTCATACTGGGCTAGATCCTTAGGTATAGGGGAGGAAAGGGGATATTCCCGGGAAACTCAACACTTGGCTCACTCACTCACTCGTTTAACAACGACTTTGGCGTTTCCCTAGTTTAATTTATATGCGGAGAACAAAACATATCGGCAGGGGGTATTCAAATACATATTGGAATAAAACAGTGAACAGTTTAAATGTGTTTTAGTTTTATCAATGCCTTCAAATGCATGTACCAACAATGATCGTTGAAACAAAAGATCGTTAATCAAAGATCGTAAAACAAATCATAGGCCGATTCCGCATTAAGTGTATAAGCATTTGATTTTGCTCTTGTGTAGGTTAGTATTTTGGTAGGACCTCCAAGCCAAAGTTAAGGATATTGTATGATAGTACATTATTTAATATTATTTATTTATTGCCCTTTGCTGATCACTTTTCAAAACCGATTTTTTTTTTAAATAAAAAATATGATATACGAAGAAAATTAATTAATTGTTTTTATTTTTATTTTTGAGTTAAGACTTCAGAGCTTGATATAGTATAAAGTGGACGTTTTATTCGATTCAGCCAACGACATGGTCAGGATCTATTAGAATATTTCGGTGTTGTGTTAACATATTCTCTCAGGTCTCCACTATCCCGAGGGTGCATTGACCATTAAGCCCCCTGGCCTATACCAAGTAGCGTTTCACTTATGTGCATAATAACATTTGTATGGAGATAGAACGTTACCACAGTAATTATGCTGCTTTTGAACTTCCCACTTACACAAGTTAATGGCATAACTTAACGCAAGTTCTGTTTAAAGGATTAAATTATTAATTATAGCCACACATTCGTAAAGGGGATTCACTGAACATTGTTACAAAGACTCGTTATGACAATAGCACCAGTTCATGCTAGAAATTGTCCAAGTTTGTAATTCAGTTTCTATAACACTGAATAGGATCGATGGTAAATAAATAAATATAAATTAATTGCAGCCCATGGATTCGCAAAACACCCTAGGGCTGCCTCAAGTTTCACATATAAATATTTAAAAAATGTTTTTTTTTTAAATCGAACGGCATTTTGTGGAAGCGCTGAAAAAGTATCAAATTATTACTTATCACTCAGAAGAACACAATTTATTACAATTGTATTTGAAAAGTGAGCTTTGCTTATGTAATTACATTTCAGTACTAGGATTTAATTATCTGGCGTTCGTTGTATTGAGGGATCAAAGGTACCCAGTAAAACAAAGAATGCTTACATTTCTTATTCATAGACCTATATTATAACGAAATGTCATCCAAGAATCTATCTATAGCATCTTACCTACTTTCTTTACCTTATACCCTCATGCATAATATTGTAATTTCATTTTTATCGTTCTGAATCGCTTTTCCCTAATCCAAACGTAATCTGCAAGAAAAATGACTTTTCAACATAATATGCTGTTCACGTCATCATATATTGTAGGGATTATGGTGGAAATCATCTTTTATTTTCCAAATTGAAAAAAAAGTCCGCGGACAAAAAAGTTAACACACGGTAAAAAAAATGTGTTGTTCGTTGGTGTACTAGTTCTAGTCCCAGCTTAAATTGTAGAAGGTCTGAGGTACGAAGTTCTGTATGTATTATTTCCATAAATTCTTGGGTTAAGAAGTGTAAACGGTGAACTGAAGCCTTTTTAGGTACGAAACACATAATTAGTTCTAAGGTTTGTGAATACGCTTTGTTGATTTATCGTCGCATGTGGTTGGAATCGTGTCCAACGAGATTGGTCGGTGTTTCCTATCTAAAACACCGGTATCGGATTTTATGTCAATTTATGCACGTCGCTAGCATGGATGGCTTAATTCAATTTAACCTATTCAGACCAGCGTTGTCTTTTATAATGGACATAACAATTTTGAATTTTCAAATGTAAATTATCTTTTCAATTTGACCCAAATTTAAAAAAATGTGGAATTCAAAGGTTTTTTTCTCATTTCAATAGAACGAATAGTACTTTTTTAAGGAAGATTTAAAATAGAAATCCGCTAAAGCGGGCAATACATGTTTTCGGAAATGGTTTATATATTCTAGTATTGCTGGAATGTTTTATAATTCCTTAAATATTACAATTAGAAACACTAAAAATATTATAAAAAATACGAAATGGTTATTTTTGCTTAAAATTGCAAAATTTGGGCGAATTTGTTTTAGGTCTTACTGTTTTTTAAGTAAAACTCCCCATTTAATAATTGGTTTTGGGACTAAGTGGGTAGGCGTTTATTCGTTGTTTAAATTTTAGATCAATTATCTAACAGTTATTTAATCACAATTGCAAAAGGTTTCCATTTAATAATTTTTCACAGGTATTTTAGTTCTATAGCCTTACAAAAGAAAAATCGTGCAACTTTGTTAATGATTTAAGTTGATTAGAGTAAAAGGATTTTCATTTGCCGGGGTGACTCTAAACCCCGTCGTAATTTGGGGTTTAATTCTAGACAAACGAGTTAGGGAAAGTTAAGTTGTAAAGCTCACCGTACCCGTGCTTCTGTGCATGCTTTTAGATTAGATTAGTCGCTTCCTATACAAACCGCTGGCCAACCGGAATAGCACGTTTCCTATGGGTTAAATAACATTTTATTTCGATATTGTAGATATAACCTTAAACAAACTTTTCGTAGGCTAGTTCGCTGGAGAGAACACATGAGTTTTATACGGTGTTACCTGCAACTCAGATCCCATAACGACTAAAGTAAGCCGTACCTAACTTTCATTTAGGTATCCACAAAAAAGAGTTACTCATCTTTCGGAATTATTTAACTTTAAAATCCGATGACAATTTGCCTTATTACGATAGTTACCGTAACGATAACCGTAAGAAGTTGATCAACGTTCAACTTATGTACTGCACAATAGAACTTCCGTTTCGGCGTTTCGTACCGGAAACGACAACCTTTGGAACATTACCAAGTTTTACATTTTACCGTAAAGGTTCACGTTCCGACGTTCCGGAACACAAATCGGTAATTCGAGTATGTGTCAGTCCTATAACATTTATACTGATTGATGGTTTAATACGCGATTAATATGGAAATAAATTAAATACACATATGCAGCCAATACAAATAGTAAATTACACATTATTGATGATTTGTTCCGATCAGGCTTGCTTCACGGACTCATTGATGCATCGAAGCTAACGTAAGAATCTTCCCTTCTCGTTACTTGTTCCAGTTCCGTTACCGGGCAATGTCATCGGCCTTAAAATGTAACTTTTGCTTTTTATTAGTAGTTACATTTCTACTCCTAAAATGTCTAACTCTTCCATTCAGGTATCCACAAAAGGGAGTTACTTATTTTTCTGAGTTTTTTTAGTCCAATATTTAACATTTACTATTAATTATGAGTTACATTTTTACTCCTTAAATGGGAAAGAACAGCTTACTACTAAAATTAACTCCGTTTTTGGTTTACTTCTCTGGGCCCCGGTGACTAAATCGGTAAATATGGTGTTGAGATATCTGTGAATAGAATATCTAATGGCTGTTTTAAAGGACTCCAACCTAGCATTTGCCTGAATGAATGAAGAAAATCTCTAGAAATTTTCAGTCAGGATTGCCGGTGGCAAGATGAGAATCTTCGGCCTCCCAAATCAAAATTTCACGCTTTAACTGGTGTAGTAAAGATATATTTAAATTTAGAAATCGGATACGGATTTTTATATCATTCTATTTTTAGTTCATAAAAACATCACTTGACCTTAGTACTTTTCTAGCTCATACAGCTTCGTTAAAAGTTTGTGAGAGTACTTGAATTTTATTGATTTCACCATTCAACGTTAGACTAGTTCACCTCTCACTTGAGTATAGTAGTTTTCAAGCATATTCCGCCCCGTTAAATAATAGAGTAGCAATGACCATAAACTTGTATTATCACAAGTACTACTCAGGTCCAGACTTTACGTCTAAGCGTAACTTTTATCGCACAATTTAACTACGTGGGTCAAGGACAAACTCTTATTCAAAGGTTATGTTGTCTGTGAGAGTTATTTTATTATTAATTAAACGACAATTGTATCTTGAATTTAAAGCATGGGTATAGATTTACATTACAAACACTTAAATAATTATTTTCAACGGGGGCCAACGGTTTAGCTGCGGTCGCTTAGCCGGTTCCCACTCAAACACTGAAGCTAAGCAACCTCGGGCGTAGTCAGGGGTAGAGTGGGTGAACGCTCTGCCCTGAAACTCACGTATATTGCTGGTTAGAGCAGATGGAAGGTTCGAGAGCTAGTGTAACGGCTTCGTTCTCCTCGACGTCTACTCGGCAGTCCGGGTTAGTGGAGGAACCTATGTGACCCCCGTCCTTTCGGATGTGTTGTAAAGCCGTTGGTGCTCGTCTTGGTACTTTTCGAAAGGAGTAGGCTACGTGCCGGTACCGGGTTTTCCTTCCTAACTTCTATCAACCGTTCATCCTCATCTATCACCAATCATCTTCTCGAATAACTTTAGTGCATTAACATGAGACGTTAAGGAATACAAATCAAATTATTTCCAACGGAGAAGAGTAAAGTTTTGTTTTTTATGTCCATTTCTATGGCATGATTTCTCCTAATATTCCTCCTGTTTTTCATCAATTTATTCTACTCCAATTTGTGATCAACTACTTATATATTTCGTCTTCTTCCCACTATTCGTCTTGCTTTTCAACCTATCTTAAAGCAATCATACCAATTTCACTATTAAATTCGAACTTTTTCCTTTACCCTCCCCCGACTTTTCAAAATTGAATGATATACATATTTGGACAAAACAATTTTGTTTCTAAAGAATGTGGGTCTCATGTCAGTTTTTTAATATGACCAAAAATAAGGATGATATGTTCAAGAACTGTTATGACTGATCCCTTTCTATTTTGAGGTTAATACTGAGAAACTCTCAATCCGGATTTATGGTTGATGGGATTGATCAGACAAGTCTATTCAGATTTTAATCAAAAATTTGAATAGCAGTTTTTGTGTCATAATCAATATCACTTAGTCGTTACTTATTTCTCGAATCACATTTTTAACTCTTAAAGCCACAGTATAAAAAAGGTAATTAGCTCCACGGAGTCATGATATAATAGTTTACCAACTTTATTTCGGCGTTTCCGTAAAAGAACCCACATATTTAGAGAAAACATACAATATGAAACCGCTTTTCCGGCCACATTCCCTTGAGCAAAAACTTTTTTTATTTGCATGCCGAACAAACTCCTGGAAGAATTATAACAAACTTTAAAAAATATTCGTTTAACTTGGCTTTTCTTGACGTGCATGATTGAATATTGTTACGTTTTCGTCCTAAAACTTTGTTTGGATGTCTTTTATAAAAGTTATGAAATGTATTTAAATCATATTTTAAGTAACTTTTAAATAATTTCATTGGATATGATATCAAAATGAAAAGTGATTCAAAGTAATAATGAAAAAATTGAATGAGGAACGATGCTATATTTAAGCATTACCTTTGTGTCCATCCGTCCGTCCGTCTGTGCGTTTGTCACGACTCAAGGTAAAAGGCGTACCCGATCCCTGAGTAACTTGCAGTAAATTTCATAACATTTTCCTTCATCAATTGGTCGATTTACAGAATATTTTTTTTTACACCTGGTGATCAAGGAAGACGATTAATCATTATTTTCAGTTGTAGTTATCAGTACCCGGCACCTCCACCAAATATTTCAATTCACGTTAGTAGCTTCGCTTCCTATTATGGGTACTTCCGTACCCGTGCACTGTAACTTATATATTTATTTTATATTCATAAATAATTATTTACACATCTGGTTATTCAGCTTCTGACGCATAAGTTTTTTCAACTTTTCTATCGTTTAACTCAATAATCTCGAAATATCCTGTTATAAATGATATTTATTTTTAATTTCGTATGTTGAGAACGACTAATACATTTTAGAAACGCAGTTATCGTATACTTGTACCTAAAAGCAGTCATAGTAGTAGTTAACAAATTGTGCAATAAAATAATTTAATCACCAAGTGCCATGAATTTACCTAAAGAAGAGGCAGGCATGCTCTTTACTATCTTTACATTCTCAGCCATTAAGTCGCCTCATTTGTGGTTTTATGTTGTTGTGTAAAATTTATTTATGGAGGCATCTATCAAAGCATTTTTAGATTTATTGATTGTAGAAAATAAACAAAATTTTCTCGAAGTTAATCTGTAAAAATGAAAAAAAAAAACACCCGCGTTACTGTGCATTTTCTGATTGATAAATGTTTTATATTGAAAATTAGATATCAAAGAGGCCTACAGACGTCCTTGATTATCAAGTATGCCAAGTTGTTTAAGATGCAATGATTTATGTCTGCAGGACAATGAACGCGCCGAACTTCAAATCACGCCGGCTTTCAACTTTGACATTACGATACGATAATTATCAATTAAATTCGTTTGAACTGGGAGATTATTATTTGTTTTGTGATGTTGTGTCGTACTTAAAAAAACAAGTACGAATTAATTACTAACCCTATTAGAAATGCAATTAAAATTATTAATACTATACACATCACACTATAGTATTCAACGCTATCTATTTAGCAATTCTATAAATCTCTTCAATTGTGATTTACCCATGCAGATTAACAATGCCGGTTGGGTTGTTCAAATGAACTGATTTTATGAGTTACTGTTGTATATATCTGAGTGGCGGTGGAAGCCATATCGCTAATTTACTGCGCGCCGGTGTTCGCTCGGCTGGCTCTTCATGGTAATCTGCTGTGCAGAGCTATACCAACATTGCAACGTTCTGATTGCAAGCCAAGCTCGATGCTGAAATGAATTAATTGATTAGAACTAGTCGATATTTTGTCGATTGATATTCGTGTACTAATAAGCGGGGTGTAACGGTTGAGGATTTATGGATGGAATTTGTGGAAAATGAAAAGTAGGTCAAGCTGTGAAATGGAATTAAAAAATGTTAATATAAAATAAAATATCAATAGATAGATTCATTGTAAATGATTATTAATTAAATATCTTTTCACTGGTTTATATATGGTTTAAATACAGATTCATAATTTTTCGACGAACGTTATCGGTAAACAAAACAAATTAAGTATATTACCAAGAAAAAACGAATGGGATATGTAAAATTACTAATATGAAGTAAAATTGTTTTAGATTTATATGAGTGCTGTGTATTATTCGATAAAAACATTACTTAACGGTATTGATAGTGCGTAATATTATACCAATAAGTTAGTTGTTTATTTCATTCAAATGAGAATTTTAAACGTTGAGAAAATTTTCTTTCGAATGATATTTTACATTTTTTCGTCGATATAAAGTGACAACACCTTGACGTACTGACACCTTATAACTGTTTTGTTTATTCAATTTCTGTAGTGTTTTTAGTTAGATTCAAATTCAAATTGTTTTTTATAAACATAAAAGTAGGGTAGGAATTTTTCTAGATGTAAAAACCTACTTAAAATTATCCGTTTCTAATTTGGTCTATATAATATACTTTACAAAGTCTTTTATAATATTCTTAAGCCATGCGCTGGGATGTTGCGAGAAAGGGAGAGCCATTACACAACAAAGCCTCAAGGTAGGCATACCGAAAACTCCGTAGTTGTTTACAAAGGAATATCAACAAAGAACTTCGACTTAATCATCCTCCATTGAATAATATTTTTGTGAAATTGGGCGTAAATTTAAACGATCTACATCCGTAATTTTCGCAATGGCTTTGCTTCCGTTCATTTTTTTTATTTTTTTACTCTCGTTGGAAATTTCCTCCTATCCCCTTCCCCCCTCCCCCCATCACCCATCCCGAGTCCAACCCCAACGCATTTGTCATTTCTCCGGTAACACCCCCATGCCCGGGAATTGGACACGGGAACAGGACATCTTGGTATTAGATTAGACCTATATTCGGGCGACCTAGGAACAAAAAATCTACGTTATTTTTATCGTTTCATACGTGTTCGCCTGTCTTTATTTTGTGTTGGTAATTTCGCATTCCGTTCGAGTTGTATGTCTTACAATTGGAAATCGTATCGTAAATTGGCTTATTTGACATTTTAATTAATAATAATACAAGAAAAATTGTTAATTAAAGACTCAAGACACACAATCCTGTTTCTTAACTTTAATTTACTCTTAAAAACGCCAATATTTATCAAATTTTATGCTTTCACAGTCCAAAATATACGACAATTTATAAAATATATATGAAATATTATGTAAAATAATCAAACACGGCAAAAATACCCTAAGAATATATGATTTATGTATTTAAAATTATTTTAAGAATTAAATAATGCCACATTAATAGTAACACAACAAATATTTTTTCCTGGACAAACGGTCACATGAACCAATCAGATATTTGTCATATTTACCTGACCGGTAGTTTCCGCTGGATATCGCTGTTTTTATTGGTTTACATGAATGCAGTTCCGAAAAAAACTAGTCCTGTTTCTATTCGTCTAAAAAAAAAAAAAATTGCAAGGTAGTTTTGTTAAATTTGAAATTTGAAATTTTCAAATTCAGTTTTTATTTTAAAACATATCGATAAAAGTTGTAAGACACAAGGTGCAAGTTTAACAAACGTGGCAACACTGTATTATTCTAACATCTAGAACGCACGTAGAGTTTATCACATTGCGTGTGTGAATATGTGTTTGAAGAGAGATTCTCAATGAGGTAAATTGAATTTGTACGCTTATTGTTACACAACGGTATGGTTGGAATCATATGAAATGGAATTATGGAAATAGGGCACACACATGGAAGTCCCGGCTCGTAGGCCATGCTGCGGACAACGAAATTGTATGACCAAAACCTCAACTGAGAACACAAAAAAAATGACAGGGACACATTGAACAATAACCAGTTTTTAAGTAGAAAACTAACATTTAAGTGTGAATTGTTACATGAATATTATAATATGTAGGCATAGTTATTAGTAGAACGATACGATACGATACGATACGATACGATACGATACGATACGATACGATACGATACGATACGATACGATACGATACGATACGATACGATACGATACGATACGATACGATACGATACGATACGATACGATACGATACGATACGAGCACTTTAAACAAAAACAGGAGCTGTTTTAAGTCTAATATTTATATTATATATATTTAATATCAGGTTCACGATATTTGCAAACAATAACTAAAGATCGAAATACAAATTCAAGGATTTTTTCATCAGAGTTGAAAGTTTGAATTATTTTGAAATCTGAAAAAGTAAATACAATAACTATCAAGTACTGTTTTATTTTTTAAACTTCTAACATATTCAGTTATTAAAACTACATCGCAGAGCATAATATTTTACCCTATTTTGTAATTTGATGTCTGAACTCTGTAAATATTTTTCAACCTGTAGGAAGGTCTATCAAAGGGATTCTGATATTCCAGCTTATAAGTGTGATGGGATACTCTCAGGTGTCAATTTTAGTTCATACCTCGAGCACCTTTTCCACAAAAAATTCTGTATCATCTCTTATCGACGATGCCTGTGGTGTTGAAAAGTTAAATCCCAACCTGAATCAGAGTTTTGAACTTTACAAAAAAGATTTGTGTATTTAAAGGGGTTTAAAAATTCATTTTGAGAATACAAATTGACACAAGGTATAATCATTTGTTTCGTTTAGATAAATTTAAAAGTTCGGATTTTATCGAATGTGAACACAAAACAGATAATTATATTATTAAAACGTATATGCATATCAAACTGTACGAACATTATTATCACAAAGTTTTTATTTTATTTCAGTTTTTCATTTTACTGTTAAAATTACTATTAATTTCGTTATATTCAAAACTAAATATTATGGAGGCAAACTGTGTTTACTGCTACGTGTGCTATAGGGACCACATTATGTAAAAATGTAATTATTAATTTGTGATTGTTTTAAACAACAAATATTATTATTGTTGAAAAAGAAGACGTTTTTGTCAATAATTATACAACATCAAATCAAATTCCTGAATTGCTTACTCCACATAGAAACAAGTTATACGTGCCACATGCGTGCAAGTTTGCGTGTATGTAATGTATTTTGACAAGAGCTTAGCATTTCATTCGACCGGATGTTTTGCAACATTCATTAAGTAAGTGGTTGGTTGTTGATTGGAACACCACGCTTTAGAAACAACACAATAGTTCGCGGTTTATAACTGGTCCAAGCGTAAACAGACGAGGACATGATGCGGCTTCAAAAAGGCGTTAACACGTTGTTTTGTGACGTTCCGGATAACGAGAACATGTCGCTCGGGTGGTGGGAGCTCGTTGAAAATCAACCGAAAACAAAAACACTCTCGGGACACTAATACTCTGCAACAATTGCCATTTCAGTTATTACAAGCTACTATATTGTTTAAAATAGTTATTGTTACTATTTTTTCATTAGTGTCAATGGATAAAGCCAGCGGTTTAGCCGAGGTCGTTTAACCGGTTCCTAGTCGAACAACGAAGTTAAGCCGCCTTCGGGCGTGGTCAGGGGTAGAGTGGGTGACCGCTCTTCCCTGAAACTCACGTATACCGCTGGTTAGAGCAGATGGAGGGTTCGAGAGCTAGTGTAACGGCTTCGTTCTCCTCGACGTCTGCTCGGTAGTCTGGGTTAGTGGAGGAACCTATATGACTGTCAAGGTTAAGCCGTTGGTCCCCTTGGTACTTTTCGAAAGGAGTAGACTACGTGCCGGTACCGGGTTTCCCCTCCTCCCTTCTGTCCATACTTCATCCTCATCTATCACCCCTCATCATCTAGAATAGCCGAAGCAATATCCAATCAATCAATCAATCGATTTTTCACAATGTATATTTTGTAAGCTTTTATGTCTTCTATGACCAACGTAAGTTAGTATGTTATTTGTAAATGGGATTATAAAGCGGTTGAACTAATTGTTTAATGGAGCTTTTAACTCATTATAGACAGCTTATAGTAGCTTAGATATAATATTTCGCATATATATAAGAAACTAATAGAGCAGCATGATAATGTTCAAAGTATTTTTGCCTTTGTCGTTCGTATAAAAACATTTCATGTAATATTTCTATTATTTTTATGAATCTTTAACTGGAGGATAAACAAATAAAAATTCAAATATCCCCCCAAAAATAAACTTTGAGCCGATGACGAAAGTAATATGGACAACTGTCGCGCCCTAAAACATAAGATATATTATTTTTATAATTATATCTTTCACGCTTGTATATCTCGCCTCATTCATATTATTATTATTTTAGAAAATCAGGTCCAAAATCTCGTAGGCAGCACCTCTTTTTATCATCAATCTTTGGACAAAATATTGATTGATTTATATTCTTATTGAGAGTTTTTCCATGCGTCCGAACTATTGTTTTCAGTCAATTTCCCCCTCATTTCCTAGAAGATTTGTTAAGAAGAAGTACCCTTCCTTTGTCAATTTCCCATCTTCTAAATCGTTGAACTAAAACTAAACTTTCATCTCTTCTGTACGTCATTTCCAAAAACGATTAGTTATTCATGAAAAACGTTTTGTCATTCTGAACCGTGTTCTAGAAGTCTACTGCGCGTCCGACCAATTTGTTAAGAATAAGTGAATTATGTCGTTACCTTGGTCGCTAACCCATCTACGTGATACGACAACGGAATGTAGGACTATTATGCGGTCGAATACGAGTTTTATTCTAGGACAATTTACTTGAAATTGAAATAACTGCTTGTGTTAAGAACAAGAAATAGCTTTAAGCGGTTTTATTTATTTAATTCTCTCTATCTTTCTTTCTAAAACGGAGAAAAAGTAGGACTATATAAAGCATTTTAATGCACTTAAAGGAATAAACTGTAGAAAAACAATTTTTTCAAACGGTTTTCGTGTAGATTTTCTGTACGGAGGAGTGTATTTCTTACTAAATTTTGACGTATTTATATCACATTGATTATTTAAGGTAACGATGATTGTCAAACATATTTTTGTAACATAAGTTAATGAAAATGATAAAGTTATAAGCTCTATTCTTAGTATGTTACATTACACAACAGAGTGGATTTTAATTAACACAGATCTGATTATATAAAGGCATTTAAATAGTTTAAAAAAGATGTGCCGAATTTATTAATTACAATAAGGCCTATGTTGAATTTGAAGATATTCAAAAAAAATTTAGTTGTTTGTTTTGAAACAAGTATATAAACATAAATTAATACACACTTTTGCCAAGAAAACGTTTTTTCCACTGACTGTAAATAAAACTTTTTTATTGTAGTAACCAAATATTTACAGTACTCAAGTCACAAGTAAACATTTATGAAGTTAAAGCATTTATTAACAATAATCGCTATTTATTCACCTGTAATTCAGAAATTCATAATATTAAAAAAAGGAATAAGAATAATTTAACGTCACAAAAAGGTCTTGCGGTATCGGTCATTAAGCCATTAATCGTTATAACTACTTACCATCAGAATATAAAAACCCAAATGATCATAGTAAATTTAGGGGGAAAAAAATGTTTAATGGCAAGATGTTTTTATTTAGTGGAGAGTTCAAATTGGCTTCTCAAAATCAAATCTAAATTAAACAAAGGTTACTGCTGGAATATTAAAATATATACGCTCAATAATTTCAACTGTAATTTAATTAATATGAACCAAAAGAGGCTTATAAATATACTATACTGTACTATACTTGTACTTGTACCGAGGCATTTGATATGCTGTATGACTTAGTGTAACGGAGGCCTCTCTTGCACGTTCACCATACACATCAACCACAGTTACATAGAATTCACCCCCTCACCCTCCCTTTCCCACCACCCCCTCCCCACCATCTACCGACCTACTGACAGCTACTGGGCATTACGTACAATCACAGTGGCCTGCAAATTCAAGTGAAATTGGTTTATACCGTGAAATTGATATTACGGTTAGGCGTCAACTGTGCATTCCATATAACTAAGTAAATTAGAGGTGTAATTCAGATTCCATCGCCCCAAGGAGACAAAATGATATTGGTTGGCGTGAAATATATTGGACGTGAAATTATTTGCTCCAAATACAGCAGGGTTATATAAAATTGAAAGAGATGATTTTCAAGAAGTGGGATCGTTCTCGTATTGTGAATTTAACCTCTGATCAATGTTTCGTTATTTTCACTGAGATAAATGACAAAAACATATATAACTTTAGATCTTTTCGTAGAAATTTAATAATTTTTTTTGTGGTTTTACACAGTTTAATGTTCCGGCCAAATTTGAATTGAATTTAATGAAAAAGAAAAACAATTAAAGCCGACAAACAAGATGATAATAATATATTCCTATTTTTTTTTTTATCTTTTTATCAATTCTCTTCTCTTATTGTTGTTTAAATTAGAAATTTATGAAATGTATTAATATATTTAAAACACACATCTTCAGTTATTAAAAAACTGAAAAATCTTGATGTTGAGATTAAACTAATTCAATTCATGCAAACGAATAGTTAAGTGTCAAAAAGAGTGTACCAATCTTTAGATCGATAATTTACAAATTATTGAGTTGTAAGATTCAAAACTGTCCAAATGCAATGCTTACTTAATGTGTTTACCAAGTCTGTTCTTTAGCCTAAACGAGTTTTTAGTACTATACAATAGATCTTGGGAATTTTATATCACCTTACTCACATAGTACCTGAAGATGCTTCAGAGATAAAAAAATACCATTTGTATTTTCTTTGTAAAGCGGACATTATCATACAATTATTGAAGACAAAGAGATTGCGATTGTGAGAATAAACAACGGTTTTGGTGGAGGCGCCGGGTCCACGTTAGAATTATAATTTCTTTATTCATTTGAATGGGCGTAAGTATCGAACCAATTGTTACGAGCAGTTTTACTTTACATATTTGTGTTTGTTTCTATTTTTGAGCTTGATATTTTTGTCATAACATACAAACGTTTTCTGGCTAGCAAAATCAACATAATGAACTTATTTTGTCACATCCGACAATACACTTTATTTCGGGAAATGTACACAAAACTTCGTTTATTGAATAAATACGTAATTGCCGAATGCGCAAACATTGTTTTTCGTAGATGATAACTTATATACTCCACCCAGATAGATTTTCATATTTTATCGATTGACTATATACTTATGTATTAATACTTACTTGAATATAACATTGCTGCCATCTTACATGAAACGTTTAAAAACATGACTCAATAATTCCATTTAAAATACAATTGACGCTTCACATTAGTATTAAATTTATAATTTAAAATAAATTCCATTTATTAGTAGATTTAATCGTTCCAAAAGACTGTTTTGGTATGTACAATATTGTAGCAACATCTACCAATCACATCACTCATTTGTTTTTAAAACTCCCTTATTATTCACTGTTGTATTCCGACCATAGACATATTTTAAAAGAACATCTAGCATTAAAATTAATTTTGTTTAGATTTAAATCAATTTATATAATTGAATGCGATAAACATTTAATAAATAAATAAAACCATATAAATTTGATGGCATTATAATAAAGAAAGAAATAAATTTTAATTATGCTTTATTTGCATTACTACGATGCATACACCAATAGGGTCATAGTAATCTCGTCGGTCATTCGTTATCTATAGAGCTCGTGATATAGAGCTAACCTGGTGTTGAAGCTAGAGAAATGTTTGAAAGGATGTCCCGACCGGGGATCGAACCCGTACATTTACTTAATCAACGATGTCTTACCAAGTAAGCTATCGGACTACTGGGTACATCTATTCTCAATTGCAGAGTGTGATTTCATGTACCCATTGTTCTGAAAGCTTACTTAGTAAAGCGATCGTGCGTATAAGTGCAGATTCGGGCTCGATCCCCGGTCGGGAAATATCTTTACAAACATTGCTCTAACTTCATCTTTGTTCTTACAGCTTTCTGACGGTGAAAGTTTGTAATTTTACCAGTGTGTAATACAGGGCAAAATTTAATTAAGGAACTGGGATTATTACTATATTATCTCCCGCTAGCTAAGAAGAGTTTTCTCATTGCATTTGTAAAATTAATTAAAGTTATGTTCCATTTTTAGACACACAGGTATAGGACATACGTCTAAAAGTCACCAAAATCACATTACCAACGCATTAAATGAATTTGTATTGAAATTGTTTCGTGAGACTTAAAATAATGAACACGAATTTTTGCAATTACACCAACAGTACAAAATATAAAGAAGTATTTCTTTGATATTTTAATTTTTAAAGACTTAATTATAATATTTTATGTAAATGAGGCTTAACAATTCTTTTACGAAGCAATATATTAGGTGAATGTTTTAAATAAGACAAAACAAATCATCCCAATACTGACATATGTCAGCGACTTGGTCATGGGGAAAAGAAGTCAATTATTACTTTAAAAAAAGAGTTGACGAAGATATAAATAAAAATGTATTTATTGTATTTATTTATTTAACGTCTCTAATACAGTTAAAAACTTATTTGCAAAGGACAGATTTACAATTTAAATTTGCGTTAATGTACATAAACCCAAAGGGATTTATACATTTTTTAATTTATGTTGTATTTATGTTTAACTTATATTCGATGCACACATAACTAGTAATCTTGTGTTTTGGTTCAACTCACATCTTCTAGCAAGTAAACTTTATTTGATTTACACCACCATATAACATATTTTTTACTATAAAACAAATATATATTTTTGACACGAATGTGAACACATAAAAACGACACATGCTGTATTAACGTTATTAAAATTCCATGTGGACGTTCCTCTAAGAGAACATGAATTTCACGTCGGTACCATCCAAGCCGTAAATGGCGGAAAAAGTCTACAAAGTTGCGAGTACGTGAAACGACTCGCAAACCATCGCTGCGTTTTTTCCTTGATGACTTACTTGAAGTTCTAGAGAAAACCCCGTGGCATAATACAGGGTGTCCGAAAAGAAGATACGTGATACAATTCTATGTTGCAATGCGACATTTTGGTAAGAGATCGAGTTTTATCGATTTGGTCATATCGATCATGCACTCTTCTTGAAGAACCACACAAATAGTATGTTCGACAGATGTACTACACTTATTGAAATGAAACTTAAATTTTATTTATTTATTTTACAGCTCATAAACATGTAAATTCTACAAATAAAAAATATACAATCGATGTTAAGAAATAAAATATATACCTTTTCATACCAATACATTACAAATATTTTATCAGCTGCATTTGTTACGAAATTTAAGTTGAGGGGTTCAGGAATTCATCAAGGGAATAAAATTATTTCTCCAGTAAGAACTGATGTAAACCTTAAATGATTTTGAAAATTTTGTATTTTTTTTTTTAGTTTGCGTAGGACCACTTATCCTTTGCAAGTGCTTTTTGAATGCATTGTAGGTGATTGTTGTCAAGTTTCTATTGTAACTTGTTAATTGTTATTTAAACCTAAAAAACTCATATCCAAACCTTTATTTCTATGGATTCTCTCTAACTTTTTCAACTTTTTCTTTCAAAAGGTACTACATTACCATTACCTTAATGTCCGTGTGAAATATGAACTTTGTAGCCCCACCCGTTTGGTCAGAATCGGCCCAAATGTCACGAAAATATCGCACAAAAATCGAAAAAAATCGAAAAAGTACGATATTCATGAGAAATATTTCTACGATTGTACCCAAAAACGTGGCAAGTCTAAGTTCAGAGAAGACAAAGTTCTTCTCCAATTTTCATCAAGATCGCATATGCCGTTTGCCCGGAATCGTGCGAACAAACAGAGAGAGAGAAAAAAACACCCGAGCTAGATTTTTTGGGGGTCAGTGAAATTGAAGTCTTCGCTTCACTCATCCAATTATTGCTATAAAAGAGAAATGGGCAACTTTTATAATGGAACAATGAAGTAGTTTGTATATACTTTATAAACTATAAGTAGCTTATGTATTGGTTTTATTTAAATACTTAACGTCTACTTTATTTTATAATTCATTTTCTAGTTTAAAACATTATGCTCTTATTAATTACGAACTTTCAATTTTTGAAAGTCCAGACCAAGTGCTTATGTTTTTTATTTGTATCAAATACTTTATGAACACAATCTATGAGGAATGCTTATTCAACTATTTTCACATTTTCAAACAGTTTTTTGAAAACGCTATTCCCATAAAGTAGATTCCTTGACTTGGATGTGGATATTCTTAAGTATTCGAGTACGTAATAAATAAACGTTTTAACACGATAAAGTGTTCATAAAACGAACATTCAATGGCGCCTCTACGGATACACCAACCATTTCACCTAGCCTAGTATCGGCATACATTACCAATGTCGCAATACGAATCATATAAATAAAATTGTGATGATATAAATCTACGATCTCAATGTAAGTGTTTTTGTAAGTGATTGGAAAAAGTAAGACACAATTTTCTTGATCGCGCAGTAGGTATTCGAGGAAGCAGTTGTGTGTTAGTATTATCTTATTTTTTCATGCCAAACTAATAAAGTCTAACTACTTAATAAGTACATATGAACTTATCTAAATCCACAAGTTAAAAACTTTACTGTGTTTATTTTCTTAGTCTAAATTAGTAAGTTTCCTATTCGTGTTAACGACATAAATTCTCTGGTTAAAATTAACTAAACTGTAAACATACTTTTAACTTTTTTTAATACTTGTTTTTGGTTTCATTCATTATTCTCTATGTGTATGATTTAAATAGTAATTATAAATCAGTTGTTTCAACTTAAATTATTGTATTATTATTAAATATTATAGATCATGTTTGTACGTGTACATTCAATGACCACACATACAAAAATTAAAATTGTGTTCATAATAATATCGGAAACCACATACCTTTTTTTTAATATCGGTTCGTGAAGATACAAATCTCATCTTCGATAGTTTTAAACAAAGTTTCATGTTGATAGTATAAAACGCCACAACGGTAAAATTATATAATTCACAACTATTTACCTTGGTCATCTATTCCATGTTTTTTAATGGTTCGTATATTTTATTCACCCCTGTATTTCCCACTGCTAAATTCTCTGCTTTTACATTACCCATTATATTTTCTGACCAGCTTTTCCACAATTCTCTACGGGCGCCCAAACGTCCTGAAAATCGTACACGATTTTCATATTATATTCAACGACTCACTGTATCATGAAATAGTCTATTCATATCCACGGTCTCGTTTCTCATTCATAATTCATAAATCTTCTCGTGAAGTATTTGAACAATGTTTCATTCATTTTTCACTCGTATTTGTTTAGTTTCGAATCATAACGTTGTCATGTTCATAAAGTAATTGGACTAGTCATGTTTTTGTCTCTCACAATCATCTTCTGGTGAATGGTTTAAGAGTCTTCACGGGACAGAAATGTATACGGCACGCTCGTAAGCACTCAAATTAGGATGTACAACGCTCTGGAAAAAAATTGAAACAACATACGAGAATTCTGACATGCACATGACACAGATATTTTTATGCAGAACAACATACAAGGAACAGAATTGATGTATGTAATAAACCCTACTATTCACCATTGTTAAAGTTCAACGTCACGGGAGCAACCTCTTCTTGTTCCTGTTGCTTAGACTTTATGCGTAACCATGGTGTATAGAAGGGTTTATAACATACATCAATTCTGTTTGTTGTATGTTCTTCTGAATAAAAATATCTGTGTCTTTTGCTTTATAGAATTCACGTTGACGTTTCAAATTTTTCTCCAGAGCGTTGTTCATCTTAACTTGAGTGCTTACGAGCATGACGTTTACATGTCTGTCTCGTGAACACTCTTAAGGGAGGGAAACTCCCTTATATGCATCACTTTTATCTTTCCGTCTGTGTGCGTGTAACGTCTTAGGTTAAAAACCCGACATGACTTCCATTACAATATAGTAATTTGTTTCCTTGCCATTCGACGAGGATGGTACTAATATTTTTGGTGCGATAAAGAGGCGAATATTGCTTTCTAAAATGGGGATTTTTTATGTACTCGACACTCCCACCAATGAACCTTGAAATGAGACGTTTTATAATAAATAATTAACTGTAAGTTTTGCTCCATATTATCGGTACTTAGGATCGGTATTAATGTGTTTTGACGTAGATTGATGTATTATCACTTATTGGGTTTGGCCATAAATGGGGTAACATTATTTCTGATTATGGTTTCGAATACAACTTTTTTTAACTCTCCTATTTTCGCTCCATTGGCCTAAGTTTTTATGTTTACATTACTGAATCAATATCCTTTAAAAAAGGCAACAAAGACAAGGTGATTGACGTTTTGGCTTAGGTTTTGTTATTTTGTGGGTTTAAAAGAACTTCAAAAGGGGAAATGGCTCATCGGATCGTTTCGTGCATATTGAAAAACTTTCCCTTTCTTCAAAATGTCCTAACGAGTTTTTTTTTTCTTAAAACCAAGTGCTAAAGTATGTTCCACTGTTATTTCAAGGATGTAGCATGAGTCTTAAAACTAACGCCATCCATAAATCAACAAACTTTCTTCAGTAAGTTTTCTAGCTTGTTTTGCGTTCACAATTTCGTGCATTAAGGATCTTTGTTTTTTGTGTGCTTTCAATTTACGTAGTTTACAGTTTAACGCCATAAAAACAGCTGAATTTGACTACATCCTTCCAATTTATGATTGCAATATAAATCTATGTCAGAAAATATTACTGTTTATGCATTATTCGTTGTTATAATTCGGAGTATAACTGTAAGACCGTTCATTTTTTCTGCATCGACGATTGAATATTGTATTACTATTTGTTTTGATAAAGGCGTATTATTAAATTTATTTATTTCACACATTATGAAAAGTACAAAACAACAGTAAGAACACGATTATATCGCAAATGTAGGGGGGGGGAGAGATTGAGAAAGCAAGTGGGACACAAGTAACTACCTACATTCAAATGTTAAATGCTGTGACAGAAGAATATATAATTCCAATTTCCTCCCCGGGGATTTGAGTTAAAATAATATTGAATTACTACGTTTCATGGGTGCTTTTGAAGGTCAGTCAAAATGTATTTGGATAAAACATAATTTGATACAACGTATTCGTAAATATGTACTGTAAAATTATTCATTTATTTATGGCCAAGTGGCCAATTAGTTGTAATGCCATTAACCCGGCACCTCCACCAAATTACGAACAATTAATTCATTTACAGAGAATTTTTTTGAATGTTGGTTTATGACGAAAAAGCAGAGGAAAATTTTCTTGAAATCCAAATCTTTAACTCCAATTTTAACTACTTTTACAACTATCGTTTACAGCAACTCAATCCAAAAAAATGATTGTTCGTAATCGAATGTACAAGACATGACGTTAATCCTGATGATAAATTCATACCACCCTGTAAATAAATCGATATTCACTATATTCTAGATTGCTTATCGATTTCGCTAACGGAGAAACACTCACGTAGGTGTAATCGAGTGTATGAAGAATCAAGTATGTTATTAAGTAACTTCCTGGGAAGCCAAGAGGTTAAAGCGGCCGACCGGCAATCGGGAGCCATGGGTTCGATACCCGGCTGAGATGGATTTTTAAATTCCTGGGTTGATTTGTATTCGTTCTAAATTGTAAAATGTAAATTGTATAGGAAAACTTTTTAGACCTTATTTAAGGCTTTCGACCGCGTTTTTCTATTTTCCAAAATATGCTACCAAGTCAAAATATAGTGAATGGCATTGAAACCTGGCTATTTTAGAAAATCAAAAATATTTTTTTCAAATTTTTCTGATTCGGTACACGGCCAATATAGCCACCTCAAAATAATTTCCAACTTCAATTCGCCCAAGGCACAACCATTCAACGTAGGTGTTGTGTCTTTTTGTGACATTCATTTTCAACTGTTTTTCTATGGACTGACTGAGAGAAAAAAGATTTATTTTAACAATTGTCTTTTCTGCGAATTTTTTCGTTTGGCGGTATTTTTTACCGATTTGTACCGCCAAACAAAAAAATTCGCAAGAAAGACAATTGTTAAAAAAAATATTTTTTCTCTCTGTCAGTCTATAGAAAACTAGTTGAAAATTAATGTCACTAAAGCACAACACCCCACGTTAAATGATGTGCCTTGGCGAATTGAAGTTTGAAATTATTTTGAGATGGCTATATTGGACGTGTACCGGATCAGAAAAATTTGAAAAAAATATTTTTGATTTTCTAAAATAGCCAGGTTTCAAAGCCATTAACTATGTTTTGACTTGGAAGCATATTTTGGAAAATAGAAAAACGCGGTCGAATAGCCTTAATATTTTATCATTTCATCTCATGTGACCCGGCACCTCCACCAATTCTCGGCAAATATTTGTAAACAGTCAAATTCTTCCGTTTTACCTTAAAATACCGTTTATTTTTTTGTATACATATATAATTATTTCACATTTAAAATTCAATGTCTCTAACTATAAATTACAAAAATTTACTAGAAAAAATGAACCAAAAATAGCTACGTATCAATACAACCAACAAAACTAAATCCTTCCCAACCACCCTGTATATAAATCGATCGTCACCGCGCCTGAATTTGAGTTCTATTTTCTCGTAGGCCTGTTCTGTAATTAGAGGCAAAACGAAGCATAGCTCGGTTCAAAGAACACAAGACAGGCACACGAATCTCAATCGCCGTGATTGTGACTTGGTAGCCGGGACATCAAAGCCGCCCCAGGGTAATAAGGCTAAGGGTTAGCAAAGAGATAGGGGTAGGGTTGGCTTCTGGGGGGATGAAATAACGACAAGATCAAGGGAGCTTGTATATATCATTCGCTGAACACAACGAGGATTCAAAACAAACAATCTAAGAAAAGACGAAGGGAAAGTTTAGGGCGGTTACAGTGTTGTCTTTAGAGATGTATAAAATTGTTTCCCTGAATTGTTTTTACACTTAAAATACACCCAATGATGTTTTAAAAAATAAAACTATTTAGCAGGTAGAAACGTTACAATTACAAATCATTGGACTTTTCGCTGTTATTTACATAATATATTTGTATTTAAAAGGTGATATTTCATACAATACTATCAGTGTGCCTAGTGTTAATTATCCAGCCAATTGGAAGAGTTTCGGTTCATCTATTTCATAACTTGATCAATAGTTTTATTCTATACACCAACTGTCCAACATGTCAATTAAATGTTCTTTTTTTTCGTTAAAAAGTTTTTTGATATTTAGAATTTTTAGGGAAATGTTTGTGTCTTGTCTGTTGTGGTTTTTAATTGTTTATTTGTTTGATACAGACTTCTGTAAAGCAGTCGAAATATCACCTTTTAAATAAAAATATATTATGTAAATAACAGTGAAAAGTCCAATGATTTGCATTTGTAACGCAAATGATGTATTTAGTATGCTGATATTAATCTGCTATTACGTGTCATAAAAAAACTTGTGTATTGTGTATATAAAACTCTAGATAAATAGTATAAATTGTAATAAGTTAATTTATGAACAGTGGCAGAATATAATATCTAACAATATCTCATTCAGAAAAATTAAAACAAATACACGTTTTTTGGTATAAAATATTTTTATGCTACAATTTAGTGACCCAGTTTAAGAGGAAAACGAAATTTTGGTAAAGATTTGATAAAATGTTCACGGGCTGTTGTTATAAGATTTTTTCGTTATTTGACATGTCAACAATGAAGCTATTTGATTTACGAGTGGTGGACTAAAGAATACGGTTTGATTTGCTTGATTTTCGGATTCACAACCAAATAAACACAGAATCGCCACCATTTGGGGAAAAACTTGCCTTCATTTTTTAAGATCTAAGTCCTAATTTTTCTTTGGGTCAGTATTGATTTTATCAATTTCAATCCGTTTAAACAAACAAAATATTATGAAAGCGTAGACCAAAAATTAACATCTAGTCAATTTTGAGGACCGCATGAAAAACTTAAAATCCAGAGTATATTAGAGTCATGCACGATAAAAAAAGATTTTTGTTATCTATCAGATTGTGAATCTTGATTTAACAGAATGTAGTTAGAAAAGTATGAACGTAGCACACTTTAAACATGTTCATGTTGTTAGAATCGCATCCAAGTTTTCTAGAGCTATTATATTCCAAATTTAGTGACCTAATTGTATTACCAACTTTAGATTGACCTACTTGATTCGATCAAACAATTTTGATCGAAAATGAATATTTAACTTGAATATTAAACTATGTGGGAAAAAGAATATGTAGATACTTTTATATCATAAAGTATAACTTTTAATACAAATTTAAGATAAATTGAAATAAACTTGGGAGTAATTTTATGGAATGATTCCTCGGTTTCATATTATCTTTTGCCAAGTTCTTGAATTTCCTGTATGTATTCGGTGCTGATTTAATTTATTTCCGGAAACGGAAACGTATCATTTCAATTACACTTAATATCTGTGGGCTAAAATTTGTTAATATTTCAATTAGTTTCTAAGTAAATTATTTGTCCATAAATTAAAGGTTTTCTTCTCGTTGCTGTAACTGCTGACTACGCTGAACCACCGACTTGATTTATAAAGGGATCTAATTTATGGAAATTTCGGATGGTAATTTTGCTGCGATTGAATTTACTCCAGCATCCTGTATTCCCGAGGAAAAAATTGACGGATAACTGTATGTAAATATATACGACCCGCTCTATGCTTCTAAGCGTGGAAACTGTTGGTTTAAAATGCAAGCCTTTGAAATACGGTTTGATCAACTAACGTTGAGAATTGATGATACACACACATATTGTAAGTATGAACATAATGCTTGATTACTCCCTTTTATGTAAAATTTATAATGTATTGTATGTATTGTGTGGCTCGTTGGTCTTGTTAGTGTATCTGCTTCCAATGCAGAAGGTCCAGGGTTCGATTCCCGCCAAATTCAGAAGATTTTAACTTCTGGTTTGGACTTAAGTCCATCAGTTTGTGTCTTAGGAGTTTGTAAACGGTGACTTTGAAGCCGTCCTAGCAACGAAGCACATAATAAATTCAGAGTTGTTCTGAATCGGCCTTGTTGATTCTGGCGTTGATCCGCGGGTGTTCGCACTGTCCATACCAGTGATTGCTATATTTCCTATTAAAAATAACGATCTTTGGTTGATTATCGCTCACTTGTCGATTGCGTCGGGGCCTACAGGGGAGGCTTAGCCGCTTTGATTTACTGTCCCCCACTGAAAATCAGTAATATAACTGAGTGGGTAGACTCTACATACAATTTTTATATTTATTTATTTATCGTCAATTTTAAGTCACAATGTCTTTAACTTAAATCGTTATCAGAATAATTTTGCATGCTCCGCCAAGATTGAAATATTTACATTCTTTTATTTACAAGGGAACGAAAACTGTTTTTAAAATTTGATAGTTTAAAAATATCAACAAAATACACAAAATTAAAAATGTTCAAATATCATATATTATTAACAAATACAATTGTTGGACACATGCTCAATCTGCGTACTTCTATCACTCATTCACAAATTTAAACTCTACCAGATAAGAGATTTTGGCGTATTTTCCGCTCCCAAAACTTTCACATCATGCTTTCTAATGGAAATTAGCTTTATAATCAACGGGAATAGAAAGCTCACAATTTAATATACTTTCTCAAAATTATTCCGTCTTTCAACGTTTCAAATAGAATCAATTATCTCTTTTTCTCTTACTTTTTCTTATCCTTTCGAATTATTAATAACCCCTTTTATTCTAAAAATGTAAGATAAAACTAAATTTGCCTCTATCTTTCAACCTAAGGGCGAAATATTTAACGAGGTGCCAACACTGAAGTCTATCGTAAGATAATTACGAACGTTGTTGAGTTTGCTGGAAGTAGAAGATTAATTTGGTAAATTGATGAGCGCTGACGGAGCGTGGACAATTTCATCTCATTAAATCCTGTAACTAGTTTTGTTTTATTAAGCGAACAATCTAAGCTGAACTTACGAGCACGTTATCGACATTTGTGTAGAACGATGTAGACTCACTCACATTGATTACAAATCTTACTATGCGTATAGTTACACTAGGGAAACGCTTAAGTCCCGCCGCGTTGATGGATGAGCTTTTTTGTAAGTTTTTAGTTTGCGTAGGACCACTTTATTTTTGCAAGTTCTATTTGAATGCATTGTAGGTGATTGTTGTCAAGTTTCTATTGTTACTTGTTATTGTAAATCTAAAAAAACTCATATTAAAACCTTTATTCTATGGATTCTAGCTAACTTTTTCAACTTTTTCTTTCAAAAAGCAATACATAACCATTACTTTAATGTACATGTAAAATATTAACGTTGTATCCTTACCTATTTGGTCACAATCGGCCCAATTGTTACGAAAATATCGCACTAAAAATCGAAAAAAATCGTTAAAGTATACGATATTCATGAGAAATATTTCTTCAATTGTACCCAAAAATGTGGCAAGTCTAAGTTCAGAGATTTCAAGGTCCCCTCCAATTTTCATCAAGATCGCATATGCCGTTTGCCCGGTAGAGAGCGAACAAACAGACAAAAATACAAAAAAATAGAGCTAATTTTTTTTGAAGGTCAGTGAAATTGAAGTCTTCGCTTCGCTCATCCAAAAATACAATCACCACCTTATTTTTTATGTATTCTAAATGTTATTTATTTTTGACGAAGATTGTAAATTTTCAAAATTTGTTCAAACGGCTAACAACAACAAAAAATGAATACCTCCCAAACGGTAATAATTTCGTGAATTTATTGCATTTTATTGAACAAAACTTGCACTTTAGAGGTATTTTTCGTCTCGTTTTAAATAGACATTTGTACGAAGACAAGTTTGGTGAAAATAGTTTATTAGAAATAACATTAAATAATGGCAAACCGATTTCAATCATGTTTCAAACCATTGTTAGGTAAAATTATAAAATTACCTTTTGTCTTATTGTAGTTAACTTATTGATTTTTTGGTTAAATATTTAGTTTAATATATATTATTTATGTTTATATTATTTAATTACAGAATAATTAACGTGTTTTAAATGGGAACTCTGAACCCGGCACCTCCACCAAAATATGACTTAATTAATTTTTGTTTTGCATGAACGTCTTTCTTTTTTATTATTCATGAATATGGTACTTAAAAAATATCTATCTCTTAACTGTTTTAACTAACTGTATGTGAATTCGAATGTGAAATTAGATTATTCATTTTCTAGAATCAAGGAAAACTCGTTTTTACAAATCCCAAATCAAAATGACATCTTTCACTCTGACTTATCCTTAATAATTTACGCATGTCACAAGGATTAGACAGGGACATTTCACCTGATCAATTTTATATTTACTTTTGACGTTTCAACTCAAATTTTAACTTCAGGAAACAAGAGTAATTCAATGTATAAACTTCTAAAATTATTTTTTAACTGTTCCGATCAACTTAGTTATATTATATTCCATTTCGCGAAAGTCTTCAATTTGTTGAGTTAATATAGGACATGCGTTTTTAGCAAATTCCTGTTCGCACGTCCGACTGACACCACAGATGATCCAAATTTTGGATAGTTGTCACGGCAGCAGGAATGAAATGAGGGGCTCTTCAGAAACACTTTTATAAAAATTGCTTTCAAATAATTTTTTTAAATGCATTTATTTTTACGATTTTGGATTTTGTTAAGTCTAAAATTGACAATATTTGTGACATTTTTCTACCTGATTAACGCAAAATATCAACAATCTATGACCATAGAGCTGTCCTTGCACGCTTTATTGACAACTTTAGAAAGCTTTATATTTGTCGGATACTTTCTGGTCGATCGAATAGCAATGTGCCAACTGCCAAATGTGTCCTATTCCATCTTATTACTGATAAGTGATAACTTTTACTTCGCAGTGTTTATTGTTCTCATCTCTCAATATTATTACAAAGAAGACCTCCACTCTTAAGCTCGAGTGAATCTGACACAATGCAATTCCCCGATGATACACAACGTGCATACGTGAAACCCGATGTTTCATCGCTGAAATGTCATAATCATCCCCTACGTCATCGCCAGCCAACCTCACGAGGATTTTCCATCACTAAAATGAGATTGCGATCCAATCACCGGTGGAAGGGTGAACAGGCAATTGTCCAGGTTCTCGTATTCGCAATCCCCTGAGTAAATTAACAGTGGTTAGGATAATTGTCATCTGACAGTCATTACCAAGTACATGCCTATGTGGGAGGGGGGTGGGAGGGGGTGGGGGGTACTGCAATGTACGAAATTGCATTTAACGGTTGGGGGAGTCATCGATGTTAAAGGTCATGGGGTTAACCATGTTTCGACTAGAGACGCATGATCGCTGTCACGTATCTACCTACGAAATAGCCAATAACCTTACGTGCAGCCCAATTGTAGGAAAGGTATAAATCTCCGTCATTGTTTAGAATATATTAATGTAGGGTCTTTACTTTCAAGGATTTTTATTGTTTCTCGAGGATACCAGGATTTTGGACAAAATCTTAGGAATTTCTACCATAAAAAAAAATGAATACATTTATGTATTTAATATTTAAAGTTGTCAACAGCACGTTAGTACCATCTTTCAAAGACCCTTACTACATCTAAATAAATGACAAGGTGAATATGACGTGGCGAATGATGTACAGAGATAAAGAAGGAGATAGTTATGAACATTATTTTTAAAACGGCCTAAAAAGCAATCAACATTAACAAACATCTAACAATTGTAAAAATATAAGTATAACCGGGTACTAGTTTGTATTAATAGACCCAGCGATAGACACAATGTGGAAAACTAAAACGTTGATACATATTTTAAGCAAATTCAGATTCTAAGGCCTATGCTCACGTGTAATGTTAGTTAAATTCTCGAAAATCAATCTGGCATAACGTTTTATTGTATGGAAACCTGAAAATATGTATAATTCCTTCGTGTAATAATAAGCGAATTTCTAAATAGCTTTTTTAAAGGATTTCGGAGGATTTTTCAAGTACCTTTCAAAGACAAATATAGCTTTTTGGTGGAAACCCTGTATTACTGAGGCTTTCCCTATACATATGTAGCTTTACTCTAGCTACAGTAGAATATTCTTCAATGAATTTTAAATATGTTGTTGCTTTCAAGCATTCAAGTTTTAACCAGGTTCGACAGAACAATGCCTATTTAAAATTCCTTGAAGAAAATGTGACTTTAAACAGAGTGAAGAGATACGGTGTCGTTATAATACTGCCAATATTGAAATAAGTGTTTTTGGGCCTTACAGTGTAATTTTTTTTAACGTATGATCGGTAATAATTTCGACTTTTTTAAATGATCTATCAAACTTTGGGCTTAAACCAAGAAAGAGTAGGGATGTAAAGATTTTACATTTTTTGCTCGTAGTTAAAAAAAAGTTCCGAAAACTTTTCGTCTGATAGTACAGTACATCGTCAAAACTTTAAAACTTTAATTAAAGATTTAAATAGACCGTGGCAAGAAAAGTTTAATCGAATTTCAGCTTGTCATTTCTATGAAGTAAGTTTTATCATCTTTAAAGTAAAATATTCTAAAGCACCGATATGAGATGCCAATTAATCATATTTATGGAAGTACAAAGAAACCAAATCTTATCTAAAATAATAAAATAAAACTTTAAATTAATTGCGTACTTTTTGAGCATCAAACCATAGCAATATAACACAATTTAACACACAATCTCATAAAAGAAAACTCCTGAAATAAGTCTCTCTTCTCAGTTACACCATTGAGTTAGATATTCTAAACTCAATGGTTACACACTTTCATATGTTCATTTCAACTAACTCAAGCAAAACAAAAATTAATATCACACACTTTAAAAAAAAAAATGATAATATTATATGTTTAATTAATCAATTATCCGATTTGCTCTGTTGTGATCAGTAACTGAATAAGTTTAAACATCAAGTTAAATGGAAAAAATGGAAATCAATTTTATGAATTTCTGACCGAAAAATAAGTAAAATAACTTCTCAAGAATGTATAAAATGAATTAAATCTTCTACCAGTTTAGTAGTTGTTTTTTTCTTACTTTAACTTGTTTAATGGTATTCTCAAATATTTGCCGATTTCCGAATATCTTTCCTAGAAAATGACAGAAAGTGGATCGCTCTTTTCATGCAGTGTTTTTTTATTCTTAATCTAAGTTTTCAACTCTTTAGGATGTACTGTATTATCAAGTGAAACGTTTTCCCATAAAAAAAAAAACTGTTGGTTAAAATAAAAGAAGTACGAAATTCTTCAAAAAACTAGTCGATCAAGCCCCACAAAACCGCCATACTTTACATCCGAGTCTCAACAAGATCTTTCTTGACAGCCCAGATGGAACCGCGGGCGAAACTCGTTAAAGGAAGCTCGCTCCAAGTCAGGGCTGAAATTCAAATTTGTCACTCTACATCGTAAGCCTCATTTCCCTGAAGATTTGCGGGGCCTGCCTGTCTGATCGGGGACTCTTGAGAGGGGAAGGGGGGGAACTGTCACATATGATGGATGCTTTAATTGACAGTACCAAGAGGTGCGATTGTGCTGCTTTCCATTGGGAGATTAAAGCATTATAAATCTGTCATCCTTTGTTTTTTCCCATGAGATATGCAAGGATTTTCAATGGTGGAGTTTTGAAGTTTAAGCATTATTGATTTCGTAAGAAAGGTTCAAGGTTAGGATTTATTCTACAAACGATGCAGACCTTTTTTTTAGTATGCTTGGTCCGTATAGTTTATCAGAAAACAAACAAGGTACGAGTAATCAAAATTGAGACTGAAGTTAGTTACTAACAAATTGTCGAGTAAAATACACAAATATAATTTTATTAAGCATTGAAATATCTTGATGGAGGTGCCGAGTACACAAATGCACTTGCACCCAATAGTTCATAAAAACATGATGTATATCCTTGTTAAAGGGTTATTTCAGCAACAAAACAATGCAGGCCAATCGTATGTCGTGTTCGGTTTTATCGTGAAAAGTGTTGCATATTGGAGGGTTGCGTTCCCTTATTATTCACACATGTTCTTATATAATTTTCATATTTTTGTATTGCATTTCTTTCTATGCTCAGTACAATTGCTTCAGTTAAATATTTGTTATTACGTATTAATATAAGCGTTTACAAATTTGTAATAAATAAATACATTCTTATTATGAGTCTACCCACTCAGTCATATAACTGATTTTCAGTAAGCCAAAGCGACCAAGCCAACTTTGTAGGCCCCGTTGCAATCGACGAGAGACCGATGTCCAACCAAAGATCGATTGGTATGGACAGTGCGAACACCCGCGGATCAACGCCTGAATCAAAAATGCCGATTTAGATCAACTTTAAATTTATTGTGTCTCGTTGCTATGACGGTTTCAAAGTCACCGTTTACAAATTCCTAGACTGAGCTGATGGACCTAAGTCCAAATCAGAAGTGTTTTTAACTTCTGCTTACAGGGGGAATCGAAACCTGGACTTTCTGCATTGGAAGCAGAGACGCTAACTACAAGACAAACGAGCTATACATGATGATGACAATATTCGTATTTTTATTTATGTTGAATCGAATATACGAATGTAAAATGTACTTAACACACACTATAAATACCAGTATTTTGTATTGATTGAATCTTAATTTAAAATTTAACTCATTGCATATTTGTTCTATTCCAATTTCTGGCTACTTGTTTCCGCTCTGAAATCATGTTATCTATTCGTTTTCGAAGGTTGGTACTTCTCTGTTGAACTATGCAATATATCGCGGTAAGAAGGATGCGTTTTATTGAATTATATATATATTGATTAACATATAAGTAATGAAACCTTTATGTCTACGTAAATACCAAATTACGACGTTATTGTTTAGTATTAAGCTAGAGGCTTTTAAACTTAGTGTAATGTCTTGTCGGCTCTTGTGTTATGAATATACGGGAATCATAGGCTTTAATCTGTATTAACGTTTTCCCATTATTATCACTAGATTTACACACAATGTCTCATATTTGGAAAATGCAAATGCGTGTGTACTTAAGTAATGCTGATGTTTACGAATTAAAATGTTATTGGATTCGACAAGGTAGGGGTGGAGTGGATAAAGTGGCTTAGAAGGATAAAGGCATTATGAATATATGATGAGTTTAATGCTGCAACGAATATAAGCACGTTGTACAAGGTTTGGTGCTAAACAATCTTCGTAATTTGGACGTAAAGCTGGAACGTGTTGTGCATTTTAAACTGTGTTGTGGAAAAGAAAAGACTATGCAAATCATGTAGAGATTGTTTTTACGTTTAAAAATAAATTTTAATTAGTTTTAGGAAATGAAGGATATTTTTCTAGATGGTTGTTTGTGGATGTCCTACATTTGCTGATGTAAATTTACTCAGTTTGTAAGCGTTTGGTTCTACGAGGACGTGGGTTCGAATTCCGTATACGGCATGTTTTTTTAAAAATCGTCTTCCAACGTTATCTATCACCAATCATCGTCTCGAATAGTCTAAGTGCATTAATAGAGACGTTAAGAAACAAAAGTCAAAATTAACCATTTCCGATAATTTTTCGGCCGACTTCTTGGAATTTCTTCTACAAAATATAAAACACTCTTGTTATTTTGCTTCAACCAGTCAGTTTCTGTCTAGTTCTCGTAGCTAGAAATCTCTCCCCTGGTTTCACTAGTATATTTCAATTATTTATGGAAAGTCCAAATGTAATAGAAAGTTCATTAATTATTCATTACTACATAAAACAGAATTTCAACAAATACGAATGCTCTCACAAAAGCAAATATGCTTACTGAATAAGACACTTTTTCAATATATGGAAGTTCCAATTCTTTCAACATGACGCATTGATATTTAAAACAAACCCTTGTAAATCTATGACGTTACATTTATTACAATTCGTTCAACTATTATTATTTTTCATTTCGAATACGCTTTTTGTTTTTACGTATGTTATTGTATTCCCTCAGAATATTTCACCACCCTCTTTCTCTTTCCATGATACTGAGCTCTGGCCACCCCCCCCCCCCCCCCCCCTCCACCCGATTCTTGGCTCCGCTCGCTTCCGCTTCTGCTAAATCTGACCCAGAACTCCGCAGCCATTTCTTCCTGGCCTCCCTTTTTAAATTCTCTTCCTCGCCCAGTGAATGATTTATGCAGCGCTTTGTCTGCTGAACCAACAACGAGACTTCCGTTCACATCGCGCTGACAACTGTTATTGATAAGTTCTAAATAAATATTAGCTTCATAATATGTATTTTTATATTAGATTCCTGTTCGATTTATCAATATAACGTATATTCATATAACTTCACATATGTTAACATTAATATTATAAAGCGGGAGCAGGGGCCTTCCGGCATTGCCCCCCCCCCCTTCTTCCTCCACCATTGACTTAGACTTCCATGTATACTTTTTGAATTATCTATCGATTTATTCTTTCACATGGCCAGTCTTTTTACTAAGTGACAGCGACAGTAACAGTGACAGCGATAGCGACAGTGAGAATGACAACTTTAGTGAGAAGCTATACAAGATTAAAAGCTTGTGTATTAGCAACAATTACACATTTAACATTTTTAATGCCGTCTGCCAATGTTTCTTTAAGGTGATAAAAACTTCATAGCAAATTTTAGAAATTACTATTTAATTTGTTATAATAAAAATCCGAGGTGGCAGTTCTCACTTTCTTTTCTCACTAAAGTTGTCGTTTCGGTCGACTATTGTCGCTGTCACTTTTAGTAAATAGACCCCCAGGTGAACCAGTGAAATTCATCTTTTTGACATAAGGATTGTTATCGATGATTAAAATCATAATCAAGGAAAACTATATTATTGTTCACCTTCGCTTTTTAATAAATACCGACAGTGTTCTCTAAAGCGCTCACCTCGAGACTCTGATTAGGGAGGCCCCGGGCTCGAATCCCGTCGGCATCGGCAATCCTGACTGAAGGTATTTCCTAGGTTTTCCTCAGTCGTTCATACGAATGTGAGGGATTGAGATTGAGCAGCCATGGGATATTCCCTTCCCAACTACCAAATCCATAATCCTAATCCTAGTTAGTCACCTGAAGAGTCGGATGTTAGCCCTACAACGGGCATCCTACAAAAATATTGTTTTAGATAATTCATCTTTACAAACTAGTTTTCTTCCCAATTGATCTACAAAAACAACGCTCATTATTGTTCCCGCATTAGTGTTCGTGATTATTGTAAAGCTTTTGCTCTTGTTAAAATCTAGCTTCAATAAACCCAAAACACTCGTAAACAAAAGCCGATTTTTTTCTGCTAGAAATATTCATTATACAAGAATCTCTTGAGCGTCACGTGACGCCTGAGTTCCTATCACTTGAGTGATTGGCTGAACGCCCAGGCTGAACGGGCCTACCTCGTTAGCACTGTTAACAAGCTGCGCCCGGCGTCGTTTAGGAGCGTATAGAGCCGCGCGCGATCTGCCAGCCGTGCTGACGGAGCTAGCTACAGCGTTCAAGTCACACTGCTGGAAAAAAGTCTGTTTTGAAATGTATAGTTCACGATTCAAACAATGAACTTCTAAAGCGTTAATTCCTTGTTTGAGTTAGTTGGAAAGAATATATTTGTTTATTTTTAAGTTTATCTGTAAAATGTGAAAATAATTATTTTCTCTTTTGTTTTGTGGAAAAAATTTCCCCATTCACATTTGTGGGGAAATCGTATTACGGGACAAACAAATGATCACCTGTTTGACCTAGAACGCCTATACTGTTACTGTTACGGGACAGCTGTTTAACAGCGATCTTAACAATTTGAAGAATGAATTACAGTATAATGAAAAATAGCACCAAGAATGAAAACATAAAATAAAATAATAATTAATTGTTTTAAATTTTGTTTTTACCCGTAACAGCACAATATTTCAATTGAAAGTAACAGCGTATTAAACAACATTGCACTTAAATATTATACTCATTTTGTTGACTTTCATTTTAACGTCAAAGATTGGTGATCATTTCTAATGATAATACTTATCATATATTTAATACATTATTATTCTTGAACATAAGCATATTTGCATTGCTAATTATTATTGTAATAATTTTAGCGAACATCTCTTAACGTTCGTTGTCGCTTGAGTTATCAAACTTCTGTTACATTTTTTATTTTTTTTATTTCATTCGTCATTATTATGTGCAACCAAATTTTTTTATTCAACACTAACAGCATACAAAACACATTGACTGTTAATTTTTCACTTTATGATGCGATCGCCATATTTCACGCTTACAAGACACCATCTACTCAACTCTAGATTCCAATCAGAAATACATCTGTCGATAACGAAGTAATCTGCACCATCTTCATCCGTAGCAACCAACTAAGCAACTCTACTCTCGACCCCTCCGCTAGAGCCAACTTTATTTATACCTCGGATTCAATTTGCAAACGCACGACGTAATACCTGCGACCTTCTCGCAGGAAGTTAGGAGACGTCGTCGAAATTAACACCGAGTCGATTTTCGATTCGTAGCCGACGAGGGTGGAAAATGTAAGATGACGTCATGATGTATTTTGCCATACAACTTGGTTACCGGTTTGTGGGCGTTGGTGAATTTTTATTTTTTTATTTCCTTATGCCGAGGGGAAATTTATTGAGTTAAGGGGGTTGGAAAATGTTGGACGAGGGATGTGGCTAGAATGAGTTTTCTTGTAAAAGTGGACGGGGAGTTTTTTTTACGTACTCTCCATCTAGAATTTATTCAAGTATTTAGAGGGTTGTTTATGTACAAACATTATTTTTCTTGCGTTACTAGACACATGGTTACTTTTTGGACAAACTTCGAAATCGAACTTTTTAACAATTACATTTATCTACATGTTCTCCGAGAAGTCCTATAAATAATATTGTTAGTTCAAATTGTGTTGTTACATTTTGTTCTTTACTATGTTACAAATTTAATTAATTGCAATAAGATAACAAAGGTAAAAGCATATTAATCATTGCACAAGCCAAGGCCCAATATCACAAATAATTTTCCCAATAAAAAATATTATGTTACAACAATATTTGAAGGACGGTTCGAATACACTAAACATCTTGCAGTTTTATCTTTGTCGAATGTGACATATATATGATAATTATAAATTATAATTAACATAAGAAAAATTAAACAAATGAACAAATCAACACTCATTTCCTGGTATTTTTTATGCGAAAGTTTCTTTAAGTGGTTTTCAAAAAGTTGTTTTTGACGTAGATAAAAAAAGCACAATATTATTGTTCTCAATGCGTAACTATTAAAATTGTAAATACAAAAAAAATCGTATTTAGAGTCTACCCACTCAGTCATACAACTGATTTTCAGTGGGGGACAGTAAACCAAAGTGACCAAGCCAACCCTGTAAGTCCTGACGCACTAGACGAGTGAGCGATAACCAACCAAAGATCGATATTTTTCGATTAGTATGGACAGTGCGCGAACACCCGCGGATTAACGCCAGAATCAACATGGCTGATTCAGAATAACTTTGAATTTATTATGTGCCTCGTTGCTATGACGGCTCCGAAGTCCCCGTTTACAAATTCCTAAGACAATTTAGATTAATTTAATCTAATTTAGTTTTGTTAGTCACCTTCACAGCATCCCATGAAGCTATAATCATATAATGATCTCGTTATCAACTAGACGATAAGTTTTCACTCTAGCCAGAACTTCCACATATGTTCGTCTAATGAAACCACAAACCGTGAACTTTTAAATTTATAATACAAACTTTGCCCTAAGTTTATTTACACACTCTCCCGAGGCTCAAGTTACAACTGCTACTTAAAGTTGCCAACTTAACTTCGTAAGTTTATGGAGGAAAACTTTTTAAATTATTGTTTGTATTACAAGTCCACTCGTGCGAAAGTGGAACTACTCGATTCTTCAATAATTGACGTAAATAAGAAAGTTTGTGAAAAAAAAAATATTTGTACATGAAAACGATGTTTTATATATTCATTAACTTTATACGATAATGGAATTCCCAAACAAGTTTTCCACACTGTACTAAAAATTTTAATGCTCTATTAAATAAACATTTATGTTTATAATCAGACATGGCTGTGTGCATAATTTACTTTTGACTACTAGTATAAATATTAATATTAGTAATTATTATTCAGAATAGTTATACACAGTAATTAGTATACTAATTATTCATTAATTTTATTTGCTTTTGGGAACGGAAACTTGATATAAAAATATAGGGAACATTAGAATAAAAACATACAATAATATTCTAAGAATAATATTCTCATGGATTGTTTAAAAAATAGCAATTAATCAACCAGTCAAATTTCATGTTGGAATGTAGAAACTTGACATACATAGTAACTTATTATATAAAAACATAACAGTCTTTGAAATGTGTTTTATTTTGATATAATTAATAACTTTTGAGCTGCTAGGGCATACATTGATAATAGTAACATTAATTTTGGTATAATTTTGTCAGCGTTTAAAATCGAGTACATGGTTTTACTCAGATTTAACAAATAATTCCTAACTTAGAATCCAGGTTCAGGATATCTGAAGAAACGTTATGTAAAGAATAAGCTTGATGTTCCGAAGCATGTGTCGCATTTACCTCCGCTAGTCAGACTTAGTGCTGACAAGTTGACGAATCTTATATTCTCCTGCTATGTATGTGCGTAGCTGTCTCCATTAGCACGTAGACCTAGACGTGGCAAATCATAATACAGCAAGGCTAGGCTTAACTGACAGTGACTGACAAAATAAAAGGGATTGGTGGCGAAATATTCTTTCTCGTGTGGCTGGCATAGTCAAGTGACACGCATTGTTATAGGATCTTAGCATATTTATCCCGATTGAAGTAGCATCCTTTTGCTTTAGTTCTGACAAAGGTAGTTCAAGTGTGAAACGTAATGGACTCTGATTCTGGAGGTCATGGACTCGATTTCCGCCATTAGCATTATTCAGGCTTTCTTATACACGAATTAAACATAGTTGTGGATAAAGTACATAAACTTTGATAATCTAAAATCACCAAATTCACTTTGAATTTATTTTTTAGTTGTTACAACCACCATTATTGAAGATTATATTTAACTCAATTATGTGTATCCCGGACATAGTCCATCTTATATTATGAAGGCTGTTTCCTTTTACTTTTTGTATCACATACGCTTCTTTAAGTTCGTGCATTTTTTTGAAAAGCTTTCTCTTTAATATCTTGGATTCCTTAATGTTTTTGTACAACTTCACTCTTAGTACCATCGGTACAAAAAAACTTGTGACACTGTTAATGGAGAAGACGCTGTTACTTTTGTTTTTAGTCAAAATTAGTAATTTTAATATAAATTTTCAAAACACTCTGAGAAGACTGTTCATAAAAATTACAAAATCAATTATTTACATGGAAAAATTAAAATTTTAAGCTCTTTCTATTTCTCTACAGAGACAAATTTAAATTTCATCATTTTATCCACAGAGAGAGTGGTCTTCCTACATAGTACCTACAATTTCCCACAATCTAAAGCTTTGCTTAAACCCACATTTTTCATATTACTTCTCTCTGAATTTTTACCTTTCTGCAACCCCCAAAATGTTTCTTGATAAACGATTTCTTCTTTTGGTTAAACTTTTTCTCTTTCATCAACTTTCTTGAAAAACTTCCTCATATTTTCACCATACCCAGAGGGGATATTTTAAATTCAACGCTTGACTCGTTCTATATTAAAATGAGTAGGCTTAAGTTTAAAATCTAGATTCAGAATTCTTAACTAGTAGTCTAACTTGGAATGTTTATTGTACACACCTGGTCACTAATACGCTAATTATGCATTATGGTAATAACTTTTGATGACGATAAGTAGAACTTGCCAACAACATTCCAACTAACTTAAGTTAAAAACATAAAAAGAATTAATCAATACCTTTAACTCAACGATATTATTGTAATCATAACTGATTTTTTTGTAAATATTTCTCTCGTCTTATTTAAAATATACAATTATATATATTTAATTTAATACAATGTAATAGATGATATATTATTCTGTATCTTTAATAACGGACAATTTACAGGCATATAATTTCAAATTTAATAAAATTTTAATAAAATTGGAAAACGGAATATGTATTCAACTAAGGATAATGAATTATGTTGCTACAACTATCTAAACCACTTTAAAATATATGCAAAACATTTTTTTAGAGCTGGATGAACATATCCTCTCAAACCAGAAGTTCTACATTCAAGGTTCGGCCACAAACTCATTTTTTTGTTTTCTTAAACTGGTGTGTGCAAAAATTAGTATTCAATTACTTTTATCGTCAACGGATTTCAATTCCCACGTAATGAAGTAAAATATAAAATTATAGAATATTCACATTTGTAAACCAGCAAATAAGAAGACAAAGAAAATTACTTTATTCTCGCCTCAATAAAACCATAGAAAAACGTTTTACTTTACGTTAAAAACTTGTGTTTCTCGAAAACGCCTTCCGAATGAAAACTTCACGTCACATTTACGCTTGAATAGAATAATTTTCCCCTGCGTAAAACACCCGTATTTTTCAAGATTTTCTCCGATAACCCGATACGGCCACTGCTTAGCGCAAAGTTTCAATTCTCCGCGGTCTTGGTACGAGTTATGCGAAGTGGCAACTTCAACCCTTAGTCAAGTGTCCTCTTTTAAAGTGGCCGTTTCAGACCGGGAAAAGGGTGACAAGCAGACGAAACGTTATTCTTCTCTTATGAAACTGAATGACAAGTACTTTTAAAGTGGTGACCTTTTCTTGGCGGTTAAGTGAGTGGGAGGGTGCAAGAGAGGGTGGGGAGCCGAAACAAAAGAGTTGTGGGTGGGGGAGTTAAATCCAAAGTCCAAAACCCAGTGTACGCTGTGTACTTAGAATGCAAAACACGTGATAACAATCAAATTATTACTCAACCGTCAAAACGTTCAAGCTTGACAATTAAACTTTCCCTACATCTCATTATGTTGAAAACGTTTCATAATGAACCTTCTTTTTTGCCTTATCAAAACATTTTCCACCGTACAATAGGTACGAATAATGATTGGACCGTATTTTACGTAGCTAGAATTATTATGAGAGGGGGATTTGAGTGAAGATATCATTAAAACGTGATCAGACTGCCATAGATGGGAAAATATGAGCTGGAAATTAAAATATGGGAAAAGAGTCTTACTGAAATGCAAATATTTATGAATATGGAGATTGTTACAAACGGACGTGATTCTTTCTTTCTTATTTATTCTAACTTATCCGTTCTATGAATTTAGAATTTCTTTGAATGTTATGATATTATACAATTTAATGAACTGTATGTGTAGACGCTTAGAAAGATGTGAGATAATAATCGTATATAAATAACATGACTTATCCATAGGTATAGAGAAACGTTTTAAGAGTGACATTGTCTCATGTATACACAGCTAGGGTCTGTCATAGATCAGGCGTAGAACATAAACGAGCGAAGATTCACTATATCCATCACTTATCTGTCCGTTCGTCCATGCGTGAGTCACGTCTAACTTAAACATCCGAACATGACCTCCGATTTACATGCGATTTTTGATGAAATTGCTATTCGACAAGGATGATACAGAATGTTGTTGGTGACCATGTGGATCATTGTCTATCACATAAATCTGGAGTATCTATAACATGCTCAGAAGTTCCCCAAATGGATGTTAAACGCTGGTAAAACTTGGTATAATAACTGAAGGTTTGCTCCCTATTAAGCGTGTTCTCGTACCTGTGATTGTTTTAGCTAACAACACATCTGCACTTTATTTGATATTCATTCAATATTCCCCATTGGTATGTAGATGGTAAAGTCATGATGTTTTCCATCATACTTTTGATTTACATATCAGCTTATGTACTTGCAGATTATCGCTAGTTTTCGTTTGGGTGTAAAGTAAGTCGATCTGTTTTACAGTTTGCACAAAGCAAGCATCCGTCCAAAAATTATCCGACAATTTTAAGTTCGTTTAGATTTGTACTTGTCAGTTTACACCAACATTACAATAGCTGAAAACAGTCTTTGTTAGTGTTTTTGACACGTTGACTATTTTTTCGGTTAAAATAAAACTCAAGGAAGTTCACGGTATTGCTTGTAAAATGGAAAAGTTTTTCAGAACAATGTGAACAAAACGAAACAAAAGCAGATTATTTTATCTTCTTTTCTGTCGTAAAGAGACGATTTGCGTCATGGAATACGAGATGGACTTAAACAGAGCTATTCCATTTTTAAAACCCCGTTCATTTATTTAAAGCACTCCCTAGGGAGTTGGGTGTTTTCAAGGATGTTTGCGCAGTAAACAATGTTAAGTACCATGTTAACCCAAATTTCGCTGAAAAACATGGTTGCCAATTTTTCCTTTCGCCAAACAAATCAGTCTATCTCTCTTCATGTCCTCTATCTCCCTCTATGGTTCACATGCAGAAACATTCTAGAGTAGATATCTCGTATTCTGAAATTTAAAAATATAGTTTCATATTATGTCGAACGATGCACGCATCTTGTACGTATAAGTATTGTTTTAAATGAAATAAATAAATACATTTTTGTATCGAGAATACCCACTCAGTTACATAAATGATTTTCAGTGATTGACTTCGATATAAAGGGGGCCAATCCATCAACAATTGTTATAAATTTATACCGTCTTCATATATGGAATATCAATATAAAACAACAATAAGCGAATACATTTTGAACTGTTAGCTTATTATGGTTTACGAACCATTGTAAACATACTGATTGTCACAACATTTGCTTTTTTGATATAAGTTAAGTTTCATTGCCAATTTCTACTGATATTTAAGAACTTCGCAATATGATGGAAATCTATTTTTATAACTAAAAATTACAGAATGAAATAAATAAATAAAAATTATATTTAAAATAAATCTTTGACTCTCCAAAACCTCCTCGTTCAATGATGAATATAACAATTAAATTTGTTTTTAAAAATAGCTATTTACGCTCCTCTACATGTGATTACCCACGCGTATTGAATGAGAGTAGCAGTGAGGGAAATGTATCTACTAGATATTCTATCTATACGTCTCAAACGGGGGTTCGAAGTAGCGCATGAGCTTTTATTGCTACGAACAATGGCTTTTCATTTTCAACTGTTGAGCATTTTCCTGTTATTGAATTCTACAAGTGACGCGTTCTGTAAATGGCATATAAAGAATAGAATATGCAATTACTCGATTCCAACGGCCAGTTTCGAAGGTCTTCCTAGCTATAAATGCCAGCGCATTTTCCAACTGTAATTAACTACTTGTATAGTCCATAAAAAAGGACCTATGAACTGAATCCGATTGATGTATCAATAATTTCTCCCTATACTGAGAACAATCGAGGGGAAAACGGGAAATCAAAAAAATCAATTCCCTGGCCTTCACGAGCGATTTAACACTTTTATTACTAATCCATGACGTCACGGTACCCCTAGCGGTGGCAATCGTGCACGCGTCACTACACGTTTTAGCTCATTGCAAACCTCGCTACGCATCACTGGACTCACTTAATAATGGAACTACCAAGCCGATTGCGTATCTACGTTCTACGTAGCCATGACGTAACTGAAACGTTTTAAAAATAAACTAGACGTAGAATAGACGCAGCATTTTCAATCTCTTGCGTGTGTTTTTTTTTTTCGGGAAAACGGTTTCATATTTAATATCGATTTGTGAAAGTTGACGGATGCATTTATTCCGGTTGCCAAGGCAAAGAGAATGTCGTCGTAATGCTATCGATGGTTTTGCATGCGGATACATACGAAGGGTATTCTTCTTTTGAATAAGCCTCTCAAAGCTCTAAGCCGACTACGGTAAATATTTGTCGTCACTCAATGGAAACTCCAGAATGTCTGTTGAGAGGATTATGTGTTCATAACACGTGTTTGTATGGGCTTTGTTCTTTGCTGGCTTTACAGACGGGACTTTGAACATTTCTGATGAATTTGTAAAATATTTTTAGTGCGACGTAAAAAGCAATCCCTTTTTGAGTTTTATTTTATTTTATTTAACGTTCACAACATTCCTAAAAATTCAAATAATCTGTGAACCCCGCTGGGACGGATTTTGTTTCAGGATTGATATACATAAAATCTGAGAAATGTTTGTCACTTTATTAAATTAAATTAAATTTACAATTTTTTTCAAACATATTGGTTAATTTAAAAAACTGAACAATTACAAAAAGCAAACTAAGCTACATTTCATCCGACTCACCACCATCCTCCCTATTCTTCAAAGCTGCAGGTCCAACAACTTATAATTGGATACGATATCAAATAATGCATTGTATTTTAATTGAAATCTCAAATGCAAAATTATGTTTTTATTTTGATTATTACTCGGTAATGATAATTTTCTTGCTACAAATTGTATTGGAACGGAACGTCTAACGTTACTTTAATCACGATTAACTCTAACTATATTATACACATAATACATGTTACAGATTAGAAGACAAAATGTCTTAGTCGTACTTAATATTGAATGTCTTGTTCCATTTACGATGTTAGAATATCTTACGTCAGGCTGTGTCAAAGTTAAAGAAAGTTATATTTGGAAAAGGTAACTTTAATCTTTTGTGAAACGAGTGTTAGCTGATACACAGACGTCTCAAGGAAGAATGAAGGGGAGTGGGGGGAGAGGGGGGGGTTGTCTTCTTCCAGTTGGGAAAGAATGAATCAAGTTAGGTTATTTGCACAGTTCCTAGAATCGACGTTGACTGTAAATCGACGCTCAAGAGCGTGGGGGAGAGAGAAAAAGAAAGACGGGTTGACAATAAGAGAGCCAGGAAAACTGAGGGAATTGATTCAAATGTCAAACGAAAACCTCACAGAGTGTTCTCTTTGGATTAATTTCCCTCGATATCGCATCAACATCCAAACGGGACGTGAAATTCAACCTCTCTATTGACGCATCTTTAAAATGAATTTTATTGACAAATTTCAATTTTATTTTTTTGAATCGAGACTAATGATCCGTTTTATATGTCGAAAAGTTTTAGAAGGGTAACTTTCCAAATGTTAAGCTAGTCTATAGGGTAACGATGCATTCAGGAATTTCTAAAAGATGTTTTTTAGAAAAGTTGTAGGCCGAGGGGAATTGGTATCTTTCAGGAAAATATAATTTCTTATATTTTCCATAACATACGCTTGCGTCTACATTGTCATTGTAATGTTTTTAATTATGACTAGTGCTTAACGAACTACGCATTTCCCTAGAAAATTTACATTTGCCTAGAAAATGAGATATCGCATTGCATATCCAGATTTCATTTCTCTAAGTATAAACTTTAGGGAATTGATGATAGCAAGAACATATCTCGTATCACTTCAATTTAAAATGTGCAATGAAGAATAGAGACTTGGTAATATCATTCCAGATTTGTGCAGCAGGAAATGATATTGCCGATAAATTTGTATTTAAACTTTG
The DNA here is from genome assembly GCA_024449915.1 of Sweltsa coloradensis. Classification (NCBI taxonomy): domain Eukaryota; kingdom Metazoa; phylum Arthropoda; class Insecta; order Plecoptera; family Chloroperlidae; genus Sweltsa; species Sweltsa coloradensis. The sequence goes on from JAMZAV010000641.1 coordinate 123,314, forward strand.
AAAAAGCTAGAAGATAGAACTAAGAATGATGAAGTAATGTTGATTTCATCGATAAATTTAATCACTCGTCGGTGTAGAAAAATTAACTTGTTTTAATTTTAGTTACATTTAATTTTTTTATTATAATTTTTATTCATATCGTTGTTTTCACATAATATATGGAATACATAATATATTTCAAACTTCTTTCTCCAACTTTCGCCGGGTCTGGGGGTGGCTAACCACCTGTTTTCTTGGGCACACATAGTTTATTAACATCAGCTTGCCATTTTATCTTCTCCATCCATTTCACCTTCTTGTTCCATTTCTTCGTCTTCTTTCTTTCTTCTTTCCACCAGATCATGCCACTTTCTCTTGTCCTCCCGACAATCATCTCTCTCTCTCTCTCTCTCTCTCTCTCTCTCTCGCTCTCTCTCGTCAACATCATTCTTTGTCATGCCACTTCTCTCCTAGTCTACGATGTCACCCAATGGCTCATGTCTCCTCTTTCAAAATATGACTTTACTTTCCTTGTTAATTCTTCCCACATGGCCAAACCATATAAACCTTCCTCTTCCTATTTTGAACAAAAGCTTTTTAACTCCACTTCTCTAATTTTTCTCCTGATTTTGTCAAGCTTTCAAACATCCACTATGTCATATCGAACTCAAATTAAAAATTCTTACAAATTGTCAATTACGACTAAACGTCAATCACGCTTTCAAAAAAAGGTGTTACATCGAACAAAACCATACGGCATTTCCTATCAAAGGGAAAATCAACAAACCTTTATGAGAGACATTTTGTCGAAAACAAGAGAAAGATTAAAATGTTCTCTCGCAATAATTATGTGAAATCGCTGTCACCGTTTGTAAAAATCCCCACTATAAATATATAAAAGAAGCAAATGACAAAGACCATAAAATAATGTCACGTTTTACATGAAAATGTGTTCAAGCAAAATAGGTATAAAAACAACCGTATTACGATGCCTCTCGTTTTATAGTGGTTCAGACAAGGGTGATAAATTGTTGTACACGGAGTATTTTACATAGGAATGAGTACCGGTCGTGAATGTTTCAAGTGGATAGGTACCGTGAGAGTACTTGAAATACTTGCCACGTAGAATTGCCCCTGTACTTGACTTTTAAACGGACGATATTTCGGCGTCAATATATTCGTATGCTCTTGTATAAAGTGAGCTCAAAACAAATTGCCACAATAAATATAATGCTAAAGTGAGTTTATAGTGGAATGTAAAATAAATAAGATGGTGCTGTTTTAAATATAAAAAGCTCTACTTATATTTAGGTCTATTCTAAGTCTGTTTTTGTATACCGGGAAAATAAATAAGAACTTTCAGCACTTTGTTACCTATAATAAAAATATTTTTGAATATACGGTTCTGGGTAAGTCTACATTGAAATCATTTATTATGTATATTATATTTCGAAGACTATGTCTAGGTATGACAAAAATCGTTCTCCAAATTCGCCTATTAAAATAGCTTCAACATACAAAATAATACATCTACCAAGTAATCAAATAAGGTTATTTCAATGATAATGTTAACCACATAAAATATAATTTTAAAGTAAAACAGTTGTATAAATTATTTGGGCTCGCGTTCTAGACGGCCTAGTGAACCCCTTTGTTGCATTTGTAGTTCCTTTTTTAATCAGATTTAATAACGAATAATATATATTTAATTGTAATTATTTGGTCATACACTCTTCTTATAATAAAAACTTTATTAGTAATATTTCGACACTAATCGAGTGTCTTTCTCAAACTAAGGTTGAACAAAGGAATATTTTATCAATACAAATAAATATAAAATAACAAAAACGACCATGAAACATTTATGCCAATATCAAAATAAAACAATGGAAGTTCTTTTCAAATTTAACTACTTAGCAACATGGGGCCCGTTACAAAGGGGTTTATTTCAGGATACTTATGTCGCAAGATAGCTTTTAAAATATTTGCTTTGAACAGGGTCGAACTCATTTCTCAAGTTCCATCCATCTCCGACCTGCCTTAAGTGTGTCACTACCGCGCAAATCTCAATCTTCCTCCCGCTCGATAAAGAATTCTTTCAGAAATCATTTATTCCCAATCCAAACCATTCATTCTACAAATTGACTGTTGCAATCCTCTTCACACCCAAAACCCAACCCACACATTTTCCAACTTGGGTGTTTAGCTAGTTGTTCGACACGGCGATGGAGGGGGGAGGGGGGGGGGGTCCCCTAGGGGTCTAGACCGTCCGTCTGTCGTGCGAAGAAGAGGGACCCCAGGGTGTTGATCTCTAGAGTGTAGAGTGACGTAGCAAGATGGAGTACCCGTCTTTCCATTGGTCTTCTTTCCTTGCGGTCACGACCCGCAACTCGAAATCTCTCTTAGGGGAAAGTTCCGATGTGAGGTGGGTGGACTTTCGTTGGGGAACTTTTCGAGATAATTTGACATAAATCTTTTTAGAGAGTCTAAAAAAGAGATATGTTTGTTTTTGTTGTGACGCCTTTACAGGAAAACACGAAATGTTAAATCACATAATATATTATACTCTCAAAATATTTTTAAACTTTTATCTGAATCAAACTAACAAGCTAATTTACTCTCGATACATTTTCACAAGTCTTTAACTTTAAAAAAAAAATCATCTTAAGTGAGTGTTTATGTTTTTGAATTTAAATGGTATAAAAATAACATTGTTAAAATATATAAAACAAATTTATTTACCAAATGAGAATATTTATGCATTGTTTAATGAAACGAATTTTAGAGAACACCGTTATTTACACTTGTTGAGTCGATTTACTAAAAATTGACTGTTTCTTAACAAATATTTTTCGACCTACTAATAAAAGTAAGCAATATTGCGAAATTACACTCAGATTGAAACATTGAGGTAATCTTAAAACATTTCTACATTCATGGTTGAATATTAGCTAGGCCAAAAAGGGTTCTTAATATACACTTCCAATCCGTTTTAAATCACGGTTTGCTCAAGCTCATCCGAAAGTCATTAAAATTCTCCGTTCCTAAATCGTGTCAAAATATTGCCCTCTAAAAATATATCTCCAAAACATCTGTACGCTCAGCATAAAGTCCACCAACTTTTATAGTAGCTTATTCCAGGTATTTTAAATATCGTTTGATTAAATGAAAGTGTGTTTAGGCCCACCCTATACGCCCAAACCGACACCGGAATAATTTGAAAATTTAAAGTTACGTATCTCCGTTAACATGTTTACATACCGGCGCTTAATCCCACTAACGAGTTACGGAAGTTCAATAAATAACGATAAACATTTTGTCGAGCCAACTCATTATTATTCAGCCGAGTTGCCATTTTCCGCGTTCGAAATCGGAGCCAAGTTGGCAACGTAGCGTAAATAAGGAAAGGTGTTACATGATTGGACTATTCTTGTTATTTATATGTATAATGTTTATCATGTTCTGCGTGCGGTTTTATGTTAGTACGTACATTAAAACAACTTAATTATTTTGAACAAAATATTTCTTACCGCATATTTCTTCAGCACTACTAACAAAATACTGACTTCAGTAATTTTCACTCCTCATCTACTTATAGTAAATCCTGTGTTGGTTTAAATCAATATTTATAAAAACATGATACTAAAGGAAAAAGTAAAACTAAAAAAAAAGAAAAGAAAAAGATTCCATTGCAATACAGATCGATCAAGAAACATTCTGGTACGCCGATGTTTTGGCCATTCATAGCAAGAATTAAGGGAAAAGTATCGTTTAACTTAATATTAAGTTGTTTTAATGTAATACGATACTTTTCCCTTAATTCTTGCTATGAACGGCCAAAACATCGGCGTACCAGAATGTTTCTTTATCGATCTGTGTTGCTATGGAATCTTTTTCTATTTGTTTTTTTTGTAGTTTTACTTTTTCCATTAGTATCATGTTTTATAAATATTGATTTAAACCAACACAGGATTTGTTATTAGTAGATGAGGAGTGAAAATTACTGAAGTCAGTATTTGTTAGTAGTGCTGAAGAGATATGCAGTAAGAAATATTTTGTTCAAAATAATTACTTTGTCGGTCTACGTTATATTACTCACTGTAAAAAAAATCGATTGGAGTCTATACACACTCAGTAATTTTCATACGCAAACAAGTTCGCTTCTTTACAAAACTACCGGCACACAATTCATCTTACATTTCTGTATGTAACTGTTCACGTATCGTTGAAAATAAAGCAAATACTCAGCACTTTCTAAACGCTGCCATTCATAATCTCAACTTAACTGTAATAACAATTCCGTCATCAATTCGTAAGGGGAAAGTTCTCTGAAAGTTCTCAACACTTAGCAGGTGTTGAACTAAGGTTTTAGTTCAACTAACTTGCGAATCTAAACCTTTGAAGCAAGTTGTAAAGGCAGCTTATAAGTTCGCTTATGATTTCTCAAGTAATTAGTAACATTGTTTAACTCGGGCTGACGAGAGGGCGTAGGGCACGGAACGTTTATCATTTATCAGTGAGTTCAATCAGATTGCTTTGTCGAATTTCTATTATCTTGAAGAAGGAAGTTTAGTTGCTTTACTGAAGAGGTCACAGAATAAATCGTGTTTTGTGTAGGCGGTGCCATCTAAGATTTATATTCCGAAAAGACCCGGCACCTCCACCAACAACGAGTTTTGAAAGTGTTAACAAAGGTTTATCACTTAATTTTTCTATTCTTAAACGGTTTAAATTCATAAAACTTTTAAATGTCTCTCTAATCGTTCATGAAATTGTTATTTATCGGGTTCATATCATATTTCAAGTCCCGAAGAAGAAGACAAAATGGTCTTTGAAACGTCGACAGAGAAATATAATCAATCGTTGAATACCACCACTACAAAACAACTTGATAAATAATAATGGTTCATACATATTTTTGACATCAATTTAAAAAAGATGTTATAGATTTCTCTCAATTTGTTCATTATCCGGTTCTGATCATATTTGAAAATTGTTTTTTGTTAGTATTTATCGTTTTGTGTGCAAATCCAGATCTATTTATTGTGCTTCTTTGTTAATCAATTTAAATAATTCTATATGATCGAGGATTTATTAGTTAATACAATTAAGAAGTGAAAGCATGGGCGCCAACATCGAGCATTGTTGCAAACCCAAACAATAATTAATTTGTAATATTATTTTGATATTTCATTATAAACACTATTATTAAAAATGAATAGCAATTCGTTGTAAATGATAATAAGTATCAGTGATCAGGATACTTTTTTAATATATCTATACAATAGGGGTTTTATAATTGAAATCACCTCCAGGTACGATTGATTTTGCGATACATATTTAACAGTTATAATTATATTGAAGAATGCTTTAATTTTAAAGTAAAAGATCACATAATTACCAATTTATTTAATAATAACAAGAAATTTTTAAAATCATTGGTCTTTACAAAACACTTTTAGATGATAAAAAGATAACAAAATATATCTTGAATTAATCGGTAATATTTTCATAGCCGAGAGATCTTTAAACTAAACTGAAATCTGCTCCATCAACGTGAACCTAGATATTTTACCATCGACTAAATCATCTCCCAAAGCCGCAGGTGTACCAACCTCAATCACGCTCAGGTACATTGTTGCCAACCCCTCGGGGACAACAAACACTGGTGATAAAATCACGGGCGTGACACCGCTACTGGGTCAATTAAAACGACACGACTCCCCCCCCACCTCCTCCTTGACCCCAGTTTACCGCCAGCTTGTAACTAATGGCACTGCACAACTCACATTGCACATATTTTGACGCTAAATTTTTCTTGTTGAAATTTAATTGTGGGTTCACTGATCACATTTAAATCTGACATTTCCCATTTACATATTGAGACGATTTTTAAAATTTTGTTTGATTGATGAACTTTTATGTTTTTTGTTAGTTGATTCTGGATAGCATGCAAGAATTAAATATAAAGATTGTGTGCATTTACACCCTCGTATTAAATTTATAATTCGACGATCTTTTAAAATTGAGTTTTTGTTAGTTTGAGCTGAAGCATGGAAACATTGAATGTAGGAATACATTGCGAAGTATGAATCTAAGAATGTGATGGAAGTATTGAATAAAAGGTTTAAATTTAAGGTTTGAATTTTATGATTGAATGCAATAAATTAATGAATAAACTTAATTTTAGAAAGTTTACATTGACAGGAGTTCGAACCCGGGTCTTCCATATCCAACCACGATCCGGATAGACTTCTTTAATTTCTGAATTGTATAAAATATTAAAAATTCTACCAACGGGAGTGTACGAAATCGGGAAAAATCAAACTGGTTCTATTTAAGAACAATTTTGAACTGAAATATAATGAAGTTATACAGTAAATTAATTACACAGACATGTGGTGAGCTTTGTATTTCCAGATGAAAAGTAATAGAAACCATGTTTTGAGTTTTGAGAAACTGGAGACTTGTGTGTCATTGGAATATCATTGCTGTCATTCCGCAGTGAAGATTTTGGTGCTTACTCACTGGTTTGTCGCTGTGGTCATGCGGGGTTTAGTTGGGGTATTAGGGGAAGGGGGGGGGGTATTGCCAATTACAAGCTACATACCGAGAACCCAGTCACCAAATCCCTTTTGCACAAAAACAAGATTGCTTCCATTCCACTTTTGAATTCCGTCCACTGCTATTTGTATATAGAAAACGCAAACCTCGTAGGGTATAGTTCTGTTCGTAATCAAGCCTTCGATATAAGGGCCAGTCCCCAACGGCATTCGACACACAAAGCTCAATATCGTCTGTCCCGCATGCATTTCGCCGTCCACTGGTTCCGTATGGACATTGCGGTTTGTCCGTACACGTTTGACGACGTCGAGATTAAATAGAAGGGTAATATTCACTATTGAGAGAGCTTGTTTGATGCAATTGACTCAGAGAGAACTATTGTGTTTTGAGTAAACATCTAAAGTCTCTTTGTGTTTCATCTCTGTTAATTCAAGATTATGAATGTTTAGCTCCCGCGTTCTATGTCACTGATGTAAAACAATGGTGGAAATATGATAAAGCTTCGGAGAAAACAATGTGTTTAGTTTTACTACGATGACTCTGGTGTATTTATGGAATTAATTATTGTCGGTGTTGAAATAGAGCTCAGAGTTCAGCGGATAGGTTGTGATGATTTTAAACAATGGTATTTAGTGACAGGGAAAGAATCAGTCACTGAACAATAATGTTTTGTTGAAATCGTGCCATTCGCAGTCTGCAATGTGTTTATTGGAGTGATATTAGTATGAAATAATGTTAGAATAGAGAGAGAATAATAATTAATATAGAACTTGAATTTTAATTAAGTTTAATTTCATCCGTGGAGAAATGAACGTGAGAGAAATTATTATTCATTGTTTTACGTTTGTTAACATTGTGATTAAAATATAAAATTAGCTGAAGACTAGTATTAAAAATATTATACATTGCGAGAAAAGTTAAAAGAAATTATTCAATATACTGTTTTTCTCTTTTCAAATCTGGTAGGTCATTTTTGTAATCTGAAATTTATTAATAAGTTAACCACAGTATATTTGCAATTAATCGAGTCTAGACACAAAACGTGTGTACTTTCTTGATTTGATTCAGGAGTTTGATAATCCAGTTTATAAAATCGTGTTGGTGCATAAAGTATGCTAAAGCTAATTCAAACTCCATGAATTATTTTGTAACTTTTTCAAAATAAACTATTTTTGGGAGAAATTTTTTTTTCGAAATATCTTGCATTTTGATTTTGTTTTTGAATGTTACATAAGATGTAATTGAAAATAGGGAAGTAATTTGTTCAAAACTTTTTGGTAGCATATGTTGGATAAATAATACATGTTGACAGCCCATATATCAGAATTAATCTCGCTGGACCCGCATTGCTTTCTATATAATTAGAATTCACATTTTTCTAATACTTATAAGTTTCTGCATTAACGTGTGTTTTAACTTTCTTATTTATGTATTCCATTGAATATATAAATTATAGTTATTAAATTTACTGGAAAACTTCAATAAAATTTGAAGTTTTTGAGAGCAAGTATGGTTAATCGTGTAAGGATTGACGTCAATGCGTATTTTCTAATCCTATGCCGCAAGTTTAATCTTTTATTTGTACTTATGGCTGAATGCTGATCTTTAGTCAACCCTACCCAGTAAGAAAAACAAATTCTAAAGAGTATCTTCGTAAGTCGCTAATAAGGACTACAAAAGTTCTGTATTAGCTCATTGAAACTTTTGTAAAATCATACATTTTTCAAGTTATTGGAATTTTCTATATCCACTGAAAAGCAAATATAATATGGATTACACAGCCACGGGTTTTAATACATTATGACATATTTCTTTGTTAATGTAACCTTAATCATTGTTCAACATTTCAATCTGATTTTAAAAATTATTTCTAAAAGGAGTGTTGACAAAAGCAGCAAAAAACCTTTTTAAAAACACAACGGAAAAGCGAGAGAATTACAGTTCGATATCCATCTAAAATCAGTCTTTGTCAACGTCAACAGTTTCTAACGCGAGCGAAAAATATCTCCTTCCATCCATTTCGAAAATAATGAACAAAAAATGAACATTTTTCACAACACCAATTTCCACTAATACCAACAACAAACATCGTTCTAAAAATATCTCTCCTTGTTTCCACTTGAAATATTCATACATCCTCGACGAACATAGAACCGCTAAGCTAACGCGACACCGTGTTTTAAAGCTACCCGTTCATCACACACTGCCAACATCAACACGCCCGGATGTAATCCAATTTCAGGAACCAACCAATAGGGCACAGGTTAGTGTCAACAAGGATATTGACGTAGCTGCAAGATGCGTCCCACCTTTCTCTGCTTCGCGACACTTGGAATGATTTAAATATGAGCTCGCGTCTTCATTGCCCGACGACGTAACTCTACGTGGACATGGGCCATCGCATGTTGGATCACTACATATTTACTAATTTACTTCATATTATTTTCTATTTTATTTATCATATTTAGAGGTACGTGTATAAAGCATTCGATAACGTTTTGTAGCATATATTTTTGGCCACCTTTAAAAACTGTGTATAAAGTTTTTTCATACTTTTATTTTGAAATTAGGTCATAAAAGTTGAATTAATATCAACTGAATAAATATGTGTGTATACAAATTATAAGTACTATGGAAAATAAAATAAATTGGGATTGGAAAACCTTGGTTTTAAGTGAAACAATCGCTCTTTGTAGCATCTATTAACAAAACGTTATTTTCACTTACCACTAATTATATTATTAGTTATTAACACCGTTCAAAAAAGAGTCATACCTATACTATGTATAATGTCTAAGTGAATAATTACTTTTCTTTTCTTATCTCATCTTATCCATGACATAATATCATTGTTGTGTTACAAAAATTGTTTTTAACGTTTAAAATAATGCATTAAAGTAGGCCTTCTGTTATATTATTGTTTGTCAAAAATCGCCAGAAATCAATAAAAATATTTTCATTCTCACGCTCAAGGATAATGACCCGGCACCTCCACCATTTGTAAAATTCGGACGATAATACTACACGCTTTCCGGAATCTCCTTCATAATATTCAAGCTCGCGAACATATTTTTTAATGGATATTTACATTACAGCATTTGGACTTCACAAATGTACATTCCAAAATATTTATTTCCTTTTGTAGTTTTTAAAGAACTTTTAAAATTTTGAAATTTTCTAAATTTCGATATGCAGTAAAAATATCGTTGTCGAAAATGTTCCCACTTCTCGTTTTGTAAAGAAATATCGATATCTTTGCCCAACCCTATAAATAAAGGTGAGACCACGAACTAAACAAGTTGCTTTTAACCAACGAGATTAATGCTCACGTTTTCAGCAACTTCCCCTGGGAGGAATAATTTTAATTTAATGGCAGCTTGCTTTGACCATTGAGTATAGAACACATGCTTTGACCTATCTGCGGAAAGTGTACGTTATAATGAAGCTGACCGTAACTGTGGGGTAGGTCATAAATGGGTCTGTTAATTTTATAGTGGACGTATATATTTGGTTTTGTGCTATTTAAAAACGTTTCATTCAAAGAATGTTTAAAAGTGTTGGTTTATTTCAAATAAATAATCAACATTTAAAAACAGTTAAAAAATAGATTGAAATATTAATTAGGAAGACGAAAAGAATCATAGATGTAGTTTGTATTTGCAGAAAATGATTTATTGTTATGATTTTATTTTCTACTGCAATACATATTGTGACATATTTTCGTTTTATTTTTGCTGCCGGTATCCATACGAAAACAACACGAAAACATGCGATTTTCTATTTAATGCATACATTAAGAAATTTTTTTCTTCACAGAAAACGCATAAAACGGAAATGTTGAGGGTGGTATCAGCCAGGATTGCCTCGGGCGGATTAGAAATCGCAAGTTTCAAGTTCACGGTTTCCTACCTTTTTATTTAACCAGCTCTCTCGGTATAATGGAAATTGTGAGGAGACTTCAAAGAAATGACGCCGAGGCGAAACCTAAAGGTTATTTTCTTTTGCTTTGGAAAAAGTAATATGATAAGCTACACATAAAAATAACCCCCGTCTACATTTAACCAAATATCAGGTCGGAGAAATAGTACAAACGGTGTTGGAAATAACATAAAAAATGTAGAGTCCAAGATACTTTTCGATTTTGTATTAAAAGTAACATTAAAAACACAAAGCTAAAAATTTAATTTAGTATTTATCGATTTCATTAATCGGGAAACACTCCCGTAGTGGTACCAGGCTGAGATGTTTTAATTTCTGGATTGATTTACATACAATTTAGTCAGAAAGGTAAAATATAAACATAACTTCTATATTCCCATTGTTAGACTAGGTATAATTATTTTGGAAGAATTATAAATACTTGTCAGTTAGTAATATACTTCATTCTGTAAATAACTATCTAGGAATATTATATATTTGAAAATACATTAATTTCAATCGACTTATAGAAAACATAATAAAATATTAAAATAAAGTAGTTTTTAATTCCTCATTAAATTTTCTACAAAATTAAACAAATTGTTTAATTTATTGGATGAGCGTAGCGAGCGTAGCGAGCGAAGCGAAGATTCCATTTCACTACACTGGAGAAAAAAATCCGGAATGTTTTTTTTTTTCTTTCTTTCTGTATTTTTGTCTGTCTGTTAACACGATTCCGGCTAAACCGATACTCCGATTGCGATGAAATTTTATGGAGGCCTTTGAAATCTCTGAACTAAGAACTGCCACGTTTTTGAGCGCAATCGAAAATTGTTTTCTCATGAAAATCGCAATTTTACGATTTTTTTCGATTTTAAACAAAATTCTTCGCCTCATAACTCCTACATGCTTTATCCGATTGTAATGATTTTTTCACAGAACCTTACTTTTATGAATTGATATATTCGTGTGAAATTTGAGCGTAATCAAATAATTATTTCTCATAAAAATCACAATTTTACGTTTTTTTAATTTCTTCTGCTTATAACACCTACATGCTTTATCCGATTATAATGATTTTTTCACAGAACCTTAATTTTAAGAATTAATATATTCGTGTAAAATTTGTGCGTAATCGAATAATTATTTCTTATGAAAATTTCAATATTACGATTTTTTCCTTTTTTAAAATTACGATTAATTAAAAAAAAAAGTTATTTTTTATTTAATTTGATTTAATTTTTAAAAAAATTCAACAAAGTTCTGATTTTTTCACAGAACAACACAAAACCCACTCAACACATGCCAGCTCAATTCACCAATTACGCTCATCCAACAACGCGGCGGGACTTAAGCGTTTTCCTAGTATATTTTAATACAAACATTTGTTGCTTGAAGCAAATGAGAGTATATTTATGTTTTCTTGGTTGATAAAAATATACGTTAACATAGTATGTTGTCGAAATTCTCTCCAAACGTTTGAAATTACCATCTTTAAGTTACTTCCTGTGCTTTCATCAATAGCCATAAAAAATTCACGGTGCCGCGTGATTTTATTTCAACATATCATTTTAAAGTTATTTTATGATAGTAATCAATCTTTTAATGCTTCGATCAAGGCTATCCAGTTCGTCGTAAAAACGAATGAGAATTTGTTGGTTTAAAGTATTCCCCGCCAGAAATCGAATCTTGATCTTTCTCCATAGTCGTTCATCTCGGTCGAAAGTTGGGCTCAACTTGGGGGGCAAGGGCAAACCCATACAATTTGGTTCTACACATCATGGAGCATGTATTGTTGTATAACTGAAGAAAAAATTTCACAGCTAACAATACGTCACGACGCTTGCTTCAAAGATGGCCGACGCTTCATTTCTAACGCCGCACATTGACTTACTAAAACCAAAATAAATGTCAGAAAAATAATTGCAGACACTTAATTTTACGTGTATTCAATTTAGAAGAAAATTTGCAACAATACAAATGCAATTTACATAAAAATACAACAATGGAATAGTCTGTTATAGGTCGAAATAGACCTCGTGAACCCACTTTTTCCTAACTACGCCTTACTTTACGGACATCACAAGTGTACAATATCAATCCGATGGTTTTGGAAAAAATCTCTAATGTGTGTTAGCATATTGGCAACAAGATGGCTATAACAGAATTTGTATATAATGGGCTTTTCAAACTAAAATAATTACAAAACTTAACATGTGCGTATAATGATTCTCATTAATATCCTGTGATTTGCACATTATAGTGCAGTCCCTGGCCATAAGACCCGTAGGAATTTCGACCTGGATGGATTTTATCTTCTAATCCTGTTAGGGTGTATTTTAAGGATAGAAAAAATCTTGGGTAGACATCTGTCATTCTGGCCTAAGTTTTTTACAACGCCATCTTCTTTTAGGCACATGCATATAGAACACGCACTTGGTTTTCATATATTTTCTATAATTTTTATTACAGCTGTAGTAAAACTGAAGTTATATTTGGATTTTACATGAAATAACCAATTAAATGATATATTTGGTCATCCTGGGAACATAATGGGATTATTTATAGAAAATTATATATTATAAGACATGCAGATAAGTGATACGGATTGTTCGTTTATGATACACATATAACATTTGACACACTATATTAGGAATGTAACTGGAAAATGATTTGAATGTTGGGCTTTTTCAGAATTGTCCCACGACACCAATAGAGGCCATTTTACAAGATGGCGGCGAACCATTTTTTTTTTTTAATTTGATGATAGAATGTTGAAATTGGGTAAATACATAGAACATGCCATTGAAAAATAACTTTTGTGTAGGGTCATGTCAAACTAACAGAATGGCACCAATGGCAGCCATTTTGAAAGAAGGCCGTCACACACATAAACCACGTAAATTTAATGATATCATCTTGTTATTTGATGGTATACAAGTAGGGCACGCTATTGAAAAATTACGTGTGTTATATCAATTCAATACTTTTTAGAATTAATGTAGTGGGGCCTATATGGATCTGCTACCGCATATCTACATTTATTGCCATGACATTAAAAACTAGCAATAATATTATTCTTATAACAATAGGCTACACGTGTTTTTCGTACACATTGAAAAGCAATTGACTAGTTTCTATAAAACATTATCTTGTTAATGAATTTTAAATATGAAAATGGAAATGTTTATATTCCCATTTAAGTTAATGTAATTAAATTCTCAATTGTTGAAGGCGATAGCCCGGTAGACGATTGTCATTGGTGTAAAATTTGGTTTCTCATAGTTTATCCGTTTGGGACCCACAAACATAAACACAGAATTAACTATTACCATTTTCCATTCTCAGTTTTAGCAAGCCAGCCATTAGCTCTCTACCCACCTATACTGAGTTTAATTCAGCTTCAATGAAACATCTTCTAAAATGGGCAATACAATGTTTAAATTTGGTTCACACATGGGGCATGTCATTGGATGAAGAGTGTTTAATGTGTTCAGCAAGTTACATCTGCACTGTGACACCAACGGCATCCATTTCGCCATTTGTCAAGATTTGATGAAACCATAAGAGAGAGAAACCTGCAACTTGCTTTAATAACTGGCCTTTTACTATTAGATGCCTTATTTCTAGTTCAATCCCGATCTGATAGTGCGTATTCCTAGTAGATCTCAGAAGGTTTCCAACTGGTTACCCCTATATGACTGTCAAGGATTACACCGTCCTTTCGGATGGGATATTAAGCCATTGGTCCCCTTGGTACTTATCGAACGGAGTAGGCTACGTGCCGGTACTGGGTTTCTCCTCCTCCCTTCTGTTCATACTTCATCCTCATCTATCACCACTCATCGTCTCGAATAGCCAAAGTGCATTAATATGAGACGTTAAGCAATATCCAATCAACCCAACTATAATTACAAAGGGAAAACAAACAGTCAACACGCAGTTAGCTAATAGGTAACTTTAAAGTATCAAAAAGAAACCAACAAGTTACCCAGTATAGTCGCCAGAAGAAGAGAAGAAGCCAAAAGTAAGCCAAAAACTCGTTTTGTATCAAATACTACCTCTTGGTAACCTGTTAACCCTTACAAGACAGCCAAGAATTCATTAAGGAATTGCCAAAAATACGCCAAACGTTTGCCACTAGGTTCCCAAGAGGTCGTTAAAAAGCAGCCAAACAGTTGCCAAAAGTTGACCAAATTATAGTCTCGTGTCATAAAATTTAATTAGAATGCATGAATAGGACATAGTTAAAAAATGTAGAAGATCATGGGAAAATAAATTGAAGACCATGTTTTCGAGTTCCTGTACATTGCCATCAAAAACACCACAAATTAAATTACGAAGTGCGATGGAGTTTAGGATGAAGATAATCACAGTAGGAAAGTAGGGCAAATAGCAACATTAATGTTGCTAAATGCAATACATTATTTTATTGATGTTTCGTAACAGATAAAACTTTATTTTTATCTTCACCTTGTTATACTTGGATTTAATACCAACCAAATATTTCTACAAAGGTTTCTTCTTCATCTGATTGGGTGGATGGGGCGCTTATAGTTAGCTGGCTAAAAGCTAATTCTGTGTATATGTTGTGGGTCCCAAACGGATTAAAATAAAAAAAACAAATTTTGCACAAATGACAGTCATTACCGGACTATCGCCTATTACAAACGAGAGTTTAATTATTTAAACTTAAATGGGAACAAGAACATTTTCATTTTCATATTAAAAATTAATAAACAAGATGATGTGTTAAAGAAACAAGTCAATTGCTTTTCTATGTGTACGAAAAACACGTGTATTATTATAAGTATGGTATTATTGCTAGTTTTTAATGTCATAGCAATTAATGTAGCTATGCGGTAGCTGATCCTTATACTATCTGCTCCGTTGGAGGTTTGCAGATGGTGACGTCACCGGCGGGATAGTTCTAGCCAATCAGCGGGCACTAATTTAAAATACCGATCGACCATTGGCCCGCTCGGCCCCGCCGATGCCGCTAGCATCTGCATTTTTTCGATAGAGCAGCTATTATATTGTTTTTAAACAGCATTGAATTGTCATAACATATAAAACCGTAATTTCTCAATAGCGTGCCCTACTTGTGTACCATCAAATAACAAGATGATATCATTAAATTTACGTGGTTTATGTGTGTGACGGCCTTCTTTCAAAATGGCTGCCATTGGTGCCATTCTGTTAGTTTGACATGACCCTACACAAAAGTTATTTTTCAATGGCATGTTCTATGTATTTACCCAATTTCAAAATTCTTTCATAAAATTAAAAAAAAAAAAAATGTTTCGCCGCCATCTTGTAAAATGGCCTCTATTGGTGTCGTGGGACAATTCTGAAAAAGCCCAACATTCAAATCAATTTCCAGTTACATTCCTAATATAGTGTGTCAAATGTTATATGTGTATCATAAACGAACAATCCCTATCACTTGTCTGCATGTCTTATAAATATAATATATAATTTTCTATAAATAATCCCATTATGTTCCCAGGATGACCAAATATATCATTTAATTGGTTATTTCATGTAAAATCCAAATATAACTTCAGTTTTACTACAGCTGTAATAAAAATTATAGAAAATATATGAAAACCAAGTGCGTGTTCTATATGCATGTGCCTAAAAGAAGATGGCGTCGTAAAAAACTTAGGCCCAGAATGACAGATGTCTACCCAAGATTTTTTCTATCCTTAAAATACACCCTAACAGGATTAGAAGATAAAATCCATCCAGGTCGAAATTCCTACGGGTCTTATGGCCAGGGACTGCACTATAATGTGCAAATCACAGGATATTAATGAGAATCATTATACGCACATGTTAAGTTTTGTAATTATTTTAGTTTGAAAAGCCCATTATATACAAATTCTGTTATAGCCATCTTGTTGCCAATATGCTAACACACATTAGAGATTTTTTTCCAAAACCATCGGATTGATATTGTACACTTGAGATGTCCGTAAAGTAAGGCGTAGTTAGGAAAAAGTGGGTTCACGAGGTCTATTTCGACCTATAACAGACTATTCCATTGTTGTATTTTTATGTAAATTGCATTTGTATTGTTGAAAATTTCCTTCTTAATTGAATACAAGTAAAATCAAGTGTCTGCAATTATTTTTCTGACATTTATTTTGGTTTTAGTAAGTCAATGTGCGGCGTTAGAAATGAAGCGTCGGCCATCTTTGAAGCGTCGTGACGTATTGTTAGCAGTGAAATTTTTTCTTCAGTTATACAACAATACATGCTCCGTGATGTGTAGAACCGAATTGTATTGGTTAGTTCTTGCCCCCCAAGTTGAGCCCATTTTAGGCCTTCTTGCCTTCGAGATGAACGACTACCAGTATGATTAAACACGTTTGTTATATATTTGTGATTCTTGAGAGGAAATTACCTATCTGAAACCTTCAGAACTCATCAATTGTGTATTCATATCTGAGGATCACAATATGATGAGGTTCCTTGAGAAAGCCATCAATAACGATGAGAAAACCAATCCATGTTTATATCCCATGATAAATCAGGTTGTCTGAATAGTAAGATGGACTGCATAATATCTAGCCAAGTTGGCACTGCCCGGAAGTGGAAGACACGGGTTCGATATCCGGTTTGGGAGGCGAATTGTTTACGTTCATATATTCCAATAACCGTATATTATATGGCAAAGGTATTTATTTAATAAAACCATTTTGTAATATAATGATATATTATTTTCATTACTTTTTATTAAACTTTCACTATTTTACGAGGATCACCTTCCTTAAACTTGTTGACATAATTAACAATAATACAAACATTTGACAAAAGTCAGTTACAGTGTACGAAATTTAAAAAAAAACTTAGTTTTTTTTGTGTTGTATATAAATTAAACAAGAAAAAACACGATTTAACACTAATTTAACTCTACTATAGAGAAGCATTTTTGTATGATATGATTTAAAACAAGCAACGGGTCTGAGTCACAGAGAAGGATGCAAATATAAAATAAATACAACAATTAGCGATCTCATTTGGTGTTTGTATTCAGTTTCAAACCGAGTAACAAAGGGGGGCAATTTGAAACAAAAAACATTGATTTACATTAATTTACATTAATTAGCCCCAAGAGCTAAATTTGATCACTCGTATATTCTAGCTTCGTAAACTCGTTTCCCAGACATTTAAAACACTTTTCTCTATCTTGCCAGTTAATGGCTTTACGAGTACACGTACCGGCTTGCTGATATCTATTTGATTCGTCCGAGTCTAGTTTAGGGCTCTAGTTTACGAAGTTAAGTCGTGGAGGGCTGTAGCATCGGTTGCCGACCTAGGCTGCCCGTGGTGTGAGTACGGCCCGTTTCATGTTCGCGCTATCTTGCTCGGGATATTTACACGTGCGGGTGTCCGGACCTGATGCAGCTAGATTCTAGTGGGGGGGGGGGGGGGGAGGCGACCAGGGAGGTGAAGCGACAAAACACGGGGAGGTGTTTGACTTTGTTGAATTTGAAGTGAGGACAGAAAGTTCAAATGTAGTCAATTAAAAACCTTAAAACTGAAACTTGAACGTTAAAAAATGTATATTAACTATAAAGTTAAGTAAAGTCTTGTTTAACTTAATTTAAGCTTTAAAATTGTGAAGTAAAATAAGCTATAAAATTAAACAATTTGAAAAGTATGTTTTTAAATTCTATCTTGGTAATTTGTGAGAAATGATATACACACATGTTATTATTTTATAATAAACCTTTATTGGTTTCTATTTTAAGGTTTTGAGCAAATGGCATAAATTGTTGCGAGTACATTTACAAAAAAAAAAGCACTCGAAGACATATTATTGTTGCACAT
Source organism: Sweltsa coloradensis (assembly GCA_024449915.1). Taxonomy (NCBI): domain Eukaryota; kingdom Metazoa; phylum Arthropoda; class Insecta; order Plecoptera; family Chloroperlidae; genus Sweltsa; species Sweltsa coloradensis. The sequence goes on from JAMZAV010000641.1 coordinate 141,614, forward strand.
ACTTTAAACAAACGCACTGGAAATCAATTAATGCTTACGATAAACCAAATGCATATTACATTTAGTCGAGCAGTAAAAAATGCATCTGCCTGTTTTATGCAATTAGGCCTTCAACTAAAAATTAAAATTTACACTAAGCAAAACTTCTAAAATATAACCTACTAGCAATCCAATTGGTTTATAAAAATACGAATGGGCCATAACCATGCAGATAATAACAATTTCATAAATTAATAAATTTCAAAATCTTGATAAGAAATCAAGATTGAAAAATAACAAAATTCGAATGTTTAAAAAATCACAGGTTTCAATGTTGACCATATTATGAATATAATATTCAAGTGAGATAGGCTTAGTTCTTTCTTGCATTGTTATTAAGAAAACTGCAAAAGGTATGACGAAACGTGGAGTTATTGACATAACAGAGTTAGAAAATCTCTATTCGCAAGAGGTCTTAGCACATCAGTATAAATTTTTCGTTACATTATGTTTTAATTTATACTGACAAATTATTGAAATGCTACAAAAGCTTCAACGCCTAGATGAAATCTTATCAGTTTTATGTTTATAATTTTCTTTTTTTACGACCGTTGAATAATTATCCATTGCAATCGTGCGGATGTTCTTTTTATCAAGTCGAGTGGAAAGAAGCCCATTAACCCTTTTATCCTCGGCGGGTGTTATTAAAAGCCCACTTTATCACAGTCAACGCGATCCATAGTCCTATTGTGCCTGGACGTCAGTGACGGAAAATAAATATATCGAACTAAACCGCGAGTTATATTATCTAAACAACCATATTGAATAATATATAGAGTATTGAATTTATATTAATGTTCAGGTTATGACCAACATGATAAAAAAAATTAAATGCTAATTGACATTGTAAACGCTAGACAACTCAAATTAATGGCTTGAATTGCTAGGATACACTAGACAGGCATGTTTATTTTGTTTTATCTCAACCATTTTCAGTCGTCACATAACATTTATGATACATTTCCAAATAAGGTCAAAATTAAGTACCTATCAGAGCACTTTTCCATCAGTTCGTTCTAGAAAATAAATTCTAAATAAATTCAATTTTTTTTTATTAAGAGTATCGAGATGGCCTTAAACACATAAACGTCTTCATTTTCATACTTATTCATGACAATAATGTTGAAAAAAGATATTTATCAAATATTAGTAAATAGTCAAAGTTTTTTTACGTGTGATGATTTGTACTTGTAGAAATAGGAACCCGCAGAACGTCAAATAAGTAAAATTACCTTTTACCGCACACAACAATGTGCATTAAACCGTCTATCATTTTTATACAACCAAACACTCATATTTCAAATTTGAAGAATATTCTTACACTTAAACTTTATTTTAAAAGCAAAATGTGTATTTCTTTCATATGCTATACGGTCAATCACTCATGTTCACATTTTCCGTATTTTCACGAACGACAACTAACATATAATACCATCGCGAGTCCACAAAAAACATCTTTCTCTACATTTATTTTTTATTTCCACCGTATGTCGTTAATCTTTTTGACTTTTGTTGACGCATGTGGCCGCATTTGACCGTCCATACATCACAGGCCCATCGAACCACTCTCCCGTAAACATTCCCTCGTCAGCTTTTGTTTGTTTTGTGTTTGTTGGAGAGCTTTACGTAATGGCTGCCAATATTATGTCAAATTTGTCTCTCTATTTTTAGCTGGTTATTGCTAAGCTCGAAACTCTTCAAACTTTATCATGAGTACACGGAAAGTTTTTAAAAATTATTACACGCAATGCTGACATTTATACATTCAATATTATTAATGATGTATATCGTGCCATGCTCAACTTTACTTTTTTAAATATTGATTCAAAGTCGTGCACATTTAAAATATTACAGAAAGTTACTGGTATTATTAGAACAATACTTTACAGCAGAGAAATTACAACATTTTAAAAGTTGGCTTGGTCGCTTTGATTTACTGTCTCCGACTGAAAATCAGTTATATAACTGAGTGGGTAGACTCTAAATACAATTTATTTATTTATTTTAAAATTTAATAAACAAAACTATAAACTAGGCACAAAATATTGTTGGTGAAACCCTGTCACGTTTCAGTAATCTTTTCTAATCATTCACAATAAGATTGTGTATACGAAAGGAATTTTTCCCAACTAATACATCGCATTTTTGTAAAAAGTACAATGCGTTACAACATTGTATTGACTTTGCAATGATGACATTTCGAAAAGTAAGTGTGTGGACGCACAGATACATATAGATTAAATCATATACAGTAATCTTCATTTGAGAATTATCGGCTGAATTCAATTGCATATTGTTTGCCTTGGGTGGGGAATCTTTCGTTTTTAATGTGTGATGTGCTGCTAGACGAACGAGAGTGTGAAGAAAAAGAAATTAAAATAGTTGTAGATAAATAGAGAAAATGACAACGACAACGACGACAATTTAATAAGTATCGCTTGAATTTGGTGGAGGTGCCGGGTTTACCATTGACTGGCGTTTTCTTTGCTATTAGTGGTCAGAATTCGTTTCTTAGGACGGAGTAGAGTGTGAAGAAAAATAAATATAGAGGAAAAGGTATTAAAAGAGTTGTAGATAAATAGAGAAAATGACAACGACAACGACGACAATTTAATTAGTATCGCTTGAATTTGGTGGAGGTGCCGGGTTTACCCTTGACTGGCGTTTTCTTAGCTATTAGTGGTCAGAATTCGTTTCTACATCCAACGGAAATCCCTTCCTCCCCAAGGCAGACAGAGAGAGAGAGAGAGAGAGAGAGAGAGAGAGACCTCCTAAACTACCTGCTACACGTGCATCTGGCTCGGTTGCCATGACAACCAGATGACGTCGTCCAAGATGTTCCTCTCTAGTTGTTGACGCGTCGTTACCATGGTTACCGGAACTGTGAATCAGCCGAGCCATCTTATCCCCGGGAAGGCTGACCCCCGACTGAGTCTCCGCGCTCTGATTGAGAGCGGGCGGAATTAGCTCATCGAGGAGGGAAAACAAACATCCGTATTAACTTCACCCATACTTGGAACTGAACCGAATTACTTCACTGGAAGCACAAGGCTTCAAGACATCCGACTCATTACGAATTATTCGAAATAATTTTACTTGGAATAAGGATAGTTCATTTTGCAGTTCTATGGTATTAACATTCATTTACAAAATATCTTTATTACGTTTACAGTTAAAATATTAACTTAAGTTAAAAGTAAGATATAGTAAGTTAAACAATTTGTTATCGTTTGTTTTTTTAACACGTACGTCCAAAAAAAAACATAATTGGTGTTGGTGTTGTAAATACTTGATCAATACATTAACATAAAACTTCTTGTAGGTTTAGATAAGCCCTTCTTTATTGTTGTTTGTCTTTATTTTCTTTGTTTAATCACAATCAAATATTTCCTTGTTCTGAAAGCTTCAATTTCTCTTGTACCAGTTGTATTGTAGATTACATCTTCTACTAGCCTAATGCATTCATTACATTGCATTCATTATTAATTGTGTACGATACTCTAGTATTGATTAGCTGGTTAGATGGAAGAACGTTCTAGAGAGATTGAACCTCGACAGTTTTGTGGATGTTTTCTCAACTTGTAACAAAATAAAGATACTTGCTTATACACACACACCTTTAAGAACCACCTTAAAAAGTTTGAGGCAAGGAACTAGTATCATGCCTAACGTGGCACGACTACAATAGAAAACACAGGCTACAATCAGTCATCTTCACGATTGTTTAAACAACATCTTACTCACTTTCAAAACACGTCATTATTCATCATTTTCATCTCAATTCTCTTAAACACAAAACGACGAAGATAGAGTATTCAAATCCTCACAAGCTAAAATATAATTACTGAACGTGCACCCTTCTTTGAGTGACTAAGATCTCTGCAAGACTTCGAGGATAAACCTGATGAATCGTCTTGTAAGTGAAATGAGTTGCCTAGCTGTCACAAGCACAGTGTTACAAGTGTCTGAGGCACAAAGACGATGGAAATGACATTTAACCACCTGTCATGACCACCTTAAAACATGACGTAACCCCTTTGTACTCTGACACGACGAGAGATATATGTGGTTCTGAACATTTTAAATCGTTTTCTATTTTATTTCGGGAAGTTGAAGATTACTTTGGCTATATAAATATTTGTTATTTATTTAAATACTTATGAAAAACGATTATGTTTCGAGACGTTTCACCGCAAGTAATATTTGTTTTTATAGCCCAAACAGTAAGAGCTAATCTTTTAAAACATGGTTTAGAAATACAACAGAAAGATCTAGGCTTCATCTTTGAGTTAAAAATCTATATAAACCGGATATGACCACCGATTGCTATGCTCATTTTTAACATTCTTCTTCAATAAGGGTAAATCAGAATGATTTTGTAGACTTTTGGGATAAATATGGCTGTGCTATCCGTTCGAATTTGCAATTTTGTTAGCTTGACATTTCAACGATTAATGATTTCAATGCTTGAGCTTATGTTATTTTTAATATTTCCTCGACAATCTGTTGATTTAGAAGATCGCTACTTAATTTGAGCAATCTCTACTCTACCCTTACCTGTTAATTGTTTCTGTAATAATTTTGAAGGGCTAAGTACCCCTGTTTGCATAAATTTTCTGTCCGTACAGCCGTCTTCCTTACTATCATCACATCTCACAATAAGGATCGACGAAACTTCCTATTGGGATGTTTATTTTATTGACATTGTCATTTTACAAAACTTATAAGAAATTTTTTGGTGACTTTTGGTCTGTAGTTCAGGAATAGCATTTATCAGGGGCACAACTTTGTGTACTTGACACCTTCACCAAAGGATTTTAATGTAGAATAAAATTATGTTTGTGTATTTTTTTCAACAATCAGTAGATGAATTAGCTTCTCTCATATTTTTGTGTACTCCCGTCCCCGTGCTTATTTACATTAAGATGATCGTTGGCTAAATTAGCGGTTGCACGAACAACAAACCAGTTTGTCTTTATAAAACTGGTTTTCAACATGTAATTTTGATTCGTTGTACGTGCGGCCGCTACTTAAGAGTCTTCACGAGACAGACATGTTTACGGCACGCCCGTAAGCACTCAAATTAAGATGTACAACGCTCTGGAGAAAAATTTAAACGACATACGTGAATTCTAAAATGCACATGACACAGTTATTTTTGCTGAACAACATACAACAAACAGAATAGATGTATGTAATAAACCATACTATACACCATTGTTAAGCGTGAAGTCAACGCGACGGAGCAATAGCTCATCGAGGAGGGAAACAAACATCCGTATTAACTTCACCCATACTTGGAACTGAACCGAATTACTTCACTGGAAGCACAAGGCTTCAAGACATCCGACTCATTACGAATTATTCGAAATAATTATACTAGGAAATAATAAGGAGAGTTCATTACACAATTCAATTGAAACGCCTTTTCTTATTCAAAATATCTTCATTACGTTTGTTTATTTATAAATTAAATGTAAGATAAAACAAAAAAAAAACAATCTGATTTTGTACACTTTTGAAACGTTCTAGTAATAATTATTACTTAATTTTAACTTTTGAAAATAAATAATTGATAACGACATGATGGACGCTGTAATTGTAAATACTCTATTCAATACACAAACAAACACTTCTGGTAGGTTTAGATAAGCCCATATTTAATGTTGTTTGTCTTTACTTTCTTTGTTTAATCACAATCAAATATTTTCTTTTTTTAATTTTCTATTTATTTTTTACCAGTTTTATCTTAGGTTATATCTTCTACTAGCCTAATGCATTCATTACATTGCATTCATTTTTAATTGTGTACGATAATCTTGTATTATTATTATTTATTTGCCTTTGAATATGTACAAAACAAAGACAGGCAGCCAGAAAAGGGCTTGAAGACCAAAACACATGTGGTGACAGACTGCCTTACTACATGACCAACATAAATAAAAACAACTAACAATACATAGAGTAAATTAATTTAATTAATTAGCTGGTTAGATGGATTGGATGAATCTCGATTTTTGTGATCAATATATCTAAAGTCGGCTAGATTCCCAGTCTCAAATACGTCCGTACAGGCGCAAGCGTACCAAATTGAAGCCTCGATCTGACCTATTCAAGATGGCAAATTGGCGTTTCAATTTATGCTTTATATTATGACTTAAATGGGAATAAGTATTTTTCTGAATTATTTTAATATGATTTTAGCTTGTGCAGCATAGGGTTGCACAAACAGAAATAATAATAAGTTATTGCATAAGGGTATTTAGAAATCAAGTGTTAATGGCTAATATGCTCACGTGATAACCTACACCTCTTGAAAAATATTTGTACTAAAAACCTACTTTAACATAGTAACTAACGTATTTAAGATGGCTTCTAATTGACACGCCAGTGGACCAATGACTGGGGATCTAGCCTACTATTGATATTAAATATCATCGTTTGTGATTGTGTTCACAACTTTGTAACAAAATAAAGATACTTGCTTACACACACACCTTTAAGACGCCACCTAAAGAAAGTGCGAGACATGAAACAAGTATTATAAGTAACGCGGCACGACTACAATAGAAAACACAGGCTGCAATCAGTCATCTTCACGATTGTTTAAACAACATCTTACTCACTTTCAAAACACGTCATTATTCATCATTTTCATCTCAATTCTCTAAAACACAAAACGACGGAGATAGAGTATTCAAATCCTCACAAGCTAAAATATAATTACTAAACGTGCACCCTTCTTTGAGTGACTAAGATCTCTGCAAGACTTCGAGGATAAACCTGATGAATCGTCTTGTAAGTGAAATGAGTTGCCTAGCTGTCACAAGCACAGTGTTACAAGTGTCTGAGGCACAAAGACGATGGAAATGACATTTAACCACCTGTCATGACCACCTTAAAACATGACGTAACCCCTTTGTACTCTGACACGACGAGAGATATATGTGGGTCTGAACTCTGAACATTTCAAAATTTTGTTCTTTTTTATTTCGGGAAGTTGAAGATTTCTTTGGCTAGAGCAATATTTGTTATTTATTTAAATACACATGTAAGTCGATGATGTTTTGCATGTAACATTTGTTTTTATAGCCCAAACTGTGAGAGCTAATATCAGAAAACATGTTGTAGAAATACAACAGAAAGATGTAGGCTCCATCTTTCTGTTTAAAAAAACTATAGAAACCGGATGTGACCACCGATTATTTTTAACATTGTCCTTCAAATAGGGTAAAACAGAACGATTTTGTAGACTTTTTTGGATAAAAAGGGCTGTGCTAGCCATTAATATCTGCATTTTTGTTAGCTTGACACCCCAACAAATGATTTCATGATTGGGCATTTTTTATTTGAATATTTTCTCGACAATCTGTTTATTTAGAAGATCGCTACTTAATATGAGCAATCCCTTACCACTAATTCTACCGTTACCTGTAAATTGTTTCTGTAATAAGTTTCAAGAGCTAAGTTCCCCAGTATGCATAACTTCTCTGTCCGTACACCCATCTTTCTTAGTATCATCACGTCTCACGATAAGGAATGAAAGCAATCTGCAATAGAGTTGTTTATTTTGTTGACATTGTGAATGAATTTCCGTGTCCGGATCAAATACATCGACCCCAAAAAAAACAACGGCATCTATGGCCCTCGCATGCAATTTCCCATTGTTGGACAGACTAGAAGGTGAGAAGGGTCTTGTCTGTCTCCACACTTGCAGTGAACATCGTCCCCCATTGGCAAAAAGACCCACTTTAGCCCCCCACTTTAACAAAACTTATGCTTTTGTTGACACTTAGTTTCTGTAGGTCAGAAATAGACAATTTTGTTATAGGCACAACTTTGTGTACTTAACACCTCCACCAAAAGATTTTAATATAATATAATATTGTGTGTGTGAGTTATTTTTCAACAATCATTTGATGAATAAGCTTCACTCATATTTTTGGGTACTCTCGTCCCCATGCTTATTTACATTATGATGATCTTTGGCTAAATTAGCGGTTGACCACGAACGAACCAGTTTGTCATTATAAACCTGGTTTTCCACATGTAATTTTGTTTCGTTGTACGTGCGGCCGCTACTTAAGAGTCTTCACGAGACAGACATGTACACGGCACGCCCGTAAGCACTCAAATTAAGATGTACAACGCTCTGGAGAAAAATTTAAACTACATACGAGGATTCTAAAATGCACATGACACAGTTATTTTTGCTGAACAACATACAACAAACAGAATAGATGTATGTAATAAACCATACTATGCACCATCCATTATTAAGCGTAAAGTCAACGCGACGGGAGCAACCTCTTCTTGTTCCCGTTACGTTGACTTCATGCATGGTGTATAGTATGGTTTATTACATACATCTATTCTGTTTGTTGTATGTTGTTCTGCATAAAAATATCTGTGTCTTGTGCATTTTAGAATTCACGTATGTCGTTCCAATTTTTCTCCAGAGCGTTGTACATTTAAATTGAGTGCTTACGGGCGTGCCAAGGTCATATCTGTCTCGTGAAGACTCTTTAAGTGCCAGTGAAATGATTGTACCGGGACGCGAACCCGTGACCTGCCGACTATGCTAACTCGTCTCTCTCTCATGTTGTTCCAGATGTCAGATGACGACCGGATGTCGCTGACGACCGCCGTCAGTGACGAGGAGGACGCGGAGAGTGTTCACAACTCGCCGTACCGGGCTAAGCAGACCGGGACGGCGGCGGCTTCGTTCAACTGCACGGGGGCGGTCAGGAAAGCAGGGTAAGAGGACTACTCAATTATCTTGCTCTTCTTATTTGTGCAGGGACTACACATTTGTTTCTCGCGTTCTTCGTACTAAGTGTTGCTAAAGCTGGAGTTCGATGTACTTATACCATAAATCATACTGACAAATTGAAATATTATATACAATTCAGACGTTAAAAAATCCATCCCATTTGAATTGTATTAAATATTAACTATTCTTCATACGGGAGTGTTTCCCGACTAACCAAATCGAGAAATAAATTTTAAATTGTAGCAAATTCAACGAGTAGTATAAAAGAAATTTCGTAAAGCGTCGTTAAATAAATAAATACATAAATAAAAAATCAATTATTATATTTCACTAACGTATTATTTTCTTGTTTTTTAGAATATTTTAATTGTTTTCATTTTAATTGCTAAACAACCTTCCTACACACAAAAATATATATAAATTTAATCATAAATTTTATTCGTATGCCTCACTCAGTCACTTGATACACCAACGAATGAAGCTTTTTATTTATTTCCGGGAAATTATAATATAAATAAAATAAAATAAAGTAAATAATTCGTATTAAGTCTACCTACTTAGTCATATGACTGAATTTCAGTGGGAGGCATAAACTAAAACGACCAAGCCAACCCTGTAGGCACCGACACAATCGACGAGTGAGCGATTATCAACCAAATATAGATATTTTTAATAGGAAATGTACCGATCAGTGGTATGGACAATGCGAACACTCGCGGATCAAAGCTTGAATCATTTGAACTCTGTTGTAATATGCATGATAATAAAATAAATAAATAAATAAACAAGGTTGAATCAGAAGAACTTTGAATTTATTATGAGCCTCGTTGCTAAGACGGCTCCAAGTCACCATTTACAAATTTCTAACCAAATAACTGATAGACTTAATTAAAAATAAAAATAAATAAAAAGCAAACTTCTGCCCTTAGCGGGAACCGATTCAAACCGTGACCTTCTGCATTGTAAAGCAAAGATGCTTACCACAAGACCAACGAGTCAAACAATATCAATATAAGTTTTCATTAAACTTAAAAACGGCTTTAGTGATATATGATTAAAAGTTATAAGCTAAGTTTAATCGTCTCTATTCATGGTGAAAAACACACGGGCCAAAATATTCATTTATTCTATTTTTAAACGTGTCAATATTAAGATAACATACCGGATGAAGTCGACGTTGGAAGCGTCCTCTTAAAGGATTTATCTGACTGAATCCCGAACTATCCTCGGATGCCAAAACTAAATGAACCGTTCAGTTTAACGGCGTTCGAATGTAAGGGAGGCGAAGAATTTGGCAGCGAAAATATTACCCACCGGCCCACGCCTTATGTGGGATTTATCTTGTCCCATATTCCCTGATTTGCACACGTCCCCAATAGCTGTTACTTTTCTCGAACAGGCATAATAATTTAAAATACGTTCAAGAACATTGTAGAAGTATCAACGAACACACTCTCATCGATACGGTCCAATAAAATGGCAGAATAAAATAATAAAATAATTTTTAATATTTTGGACCAGATATAAATACTCAGCCATAATATTTCAGTTTTGGTGACAATTTTTTATTTTGAGCAACGATCCTCTGTTTATTGTTTCAAAACACCTTCTTTCGTCCTCCAAAGTGTAATAGAATATTCACTTTCCCTCATATCAAGTCTAATGATAAAGGTGAATGAAACAGCATATAAAATAATTGTTAAAAATTTAACTTTTTACTTAGTAGTGTCCAATATTGTCCCAAAATTGATTGGCGAGATTAAAAATTGCCCAATATTTTCAAATGGGTTGTTTTTACATTAATATCCCTCTTTCGGCAGCCAACTTTTCTGCCGTTTGTCTTGGTATTTTTTTAAGTTGTGTTCGAAGGCGATAAATAGCCAACTTATTCTAAGAACGTAGCCTCATTAGGTAGGTAAAAAGAAGAAAGGGTGAGCCATGTTCGAAGATCGCAACTTGAATCTGATATTAGGACACAATTTAAAATCACTTCTTTTAAATTTCTTTTACGTAATAATTTTTTTTGAAAATGCACACCAATATCGTTATTGAAACTATACATAAAGAACCTCATGGATCCTAAACATGAAATATTTTGAAGTAAGCTTAAAAATGTGGAAAAGAGTTTTTGGGAATTTTAAAGGAAGAAGATGCAAAACGCAATGGTAATAATTCTTCAATTTTTGAACTTAACATTTACTTAAGCAAATGGAAGCCCCATTTTCTTAAATACATTATGCAAGGAGTCTAGATTTAAATCATTGTAAGTGCTTTCACATTACGTGTCCATTATTTTACAAAGACTGACAATGATTAGGATTAAGTAACAAGTATTTTACTTCAAGGCATTTCTCCAGTCTTAAGGACTGTAAACGGGCTTGAAAAAGAGACCAGTAAAACCAGTTTTATCTTGTTGAATTATTTCGAGGTTCTTTTCTGTTTTGTTTGCACAGCATTAACCATAACGTAAATGTTTAATTATTTATGCATTGTTTAGCAATAAATTTTAGATATTTTGTTATCCGGGCTTAAAAGTGATCTCTGTTAGCGTTTTTAATAAAAATATAAATTATTGTTATGATATTTAATTCGTATGGCATAATGATTCAATGAAGATAAAAACATGTTAATTCTCGAAATGTCTTACCCGGCACCTCCACCAAAATACTAAATGCATTTTAAAAATAAGAAATGTAACAGCTAGTCTACGCTGAAGAACACATTATTTTATAGAACATTCGTTTTTGGTAAAATCCTATTCGTTCGACTTACTAACATCACATTTAGAATTTTTACAATATTCACTAAAACAAAAATCAGACTTTTCGAAAAATGATTTTTGGTCACAAGAGGTTTGTAAATTTTAATTAGCATCGTTATGGTATTTGAGGACTAGTTACGAAAAATCTGTAACATAAATGAAAAAAGGGTTATGTTTGAGAAATAAGGATTTAGTTACGTGTTGGAGGGTGAAAAGCAACCCTTACACTCCTGCACTCTAGACGCTGAGTGACCAATCCCAAAGTAACCCGGCACCTCCACCAAAACACCAAAAAACTTAACAAAAACAGTAATTCGTATTTCTTAAGTCTACGCTTAAAGATATGAATCAAATTAAAGAAAATCCTGATACTTCAGTTAAAACAACGAAGCTGTTAAACAACTGCTTCTTGCGTGTATATTTGTAATAATTCGAAAAAAAGATTTAACTTGCGATAAAAACTGAGTAATTTTCAATCACGGCATTTCGTTCACAAACACGCCTTTTTTATTATTACAACAGTTTTGTAATCCAACATAGTCTTATATATTGTAACATGCTATCTCCAAGAATTACTAAAATGGATTTCTCTATGAAAAGCTTTTACTTTACAAGACATTTAGAACTTCATCTTCTCTAGTAATAACAATTCCGTCTAGGTTTCCGGTGAGGGGAATGAAAAAGGTAACAAAGAAACAATATTAATGATGAGGATTAAGTAAGAAATTCTAGGAAAAAATATAATCTTATGAGGGAAGAGCATTGTGAAGATGAATTATTGTGTTCTGACAGGAAACGTTTTTCACTTGCCCCTTCTTGTCTTCTCAATGATCTTATCTTCGTCTCGTGATAAGGTCTTTGCTCTGCTATGGAAGATAAACATCAACTTCTAGAAGTTCTTTGGAATTTCATTATGAGCATGGACGTGAATACACTCTTAAATGTTCATGAAAGGTATTCTCCTTTAATTCCGTTTTAACTTTTTGATCTTACAATGTAAAAGTTGAAATTAAGTATTGTGAGGTTTTATGAAATTGTTTGCAAATTTATCGTGTAAGAGTCAATTAAATTAACAAAATAGTGTTTTTGGATATAACACTGTAGTTAAAAAATTGTATGTGATATTTCGATCTTTTTTCAAAGGTTTTTTAAAACAGAATTTTTTAGAAAAATTAATAGCAATTAGAAGATAAGTACATACAAGCAATGATCATAAACCATTTCTGCCAATATATATTTTATTTTTTAAACAAAATTCGTTTCAGTTGTTGTTTCCTAAGAAATATCTACAAGTTATTGTATAACTGTTTGATTTTTGCACCCGTTTGTCAAGTTAAAATATGTACATGTCTCATTCAGAACAAGTAAACAAAATATTGCTCAGTTTTAGTTATTATCTGACCATAAAATAGGCCCCCCAAAATTTTTGTGTGTTGATTTCCAAAGCATGACTAGGAGACGAAAATTATTTGTTATGTTGAAAATATATTCTATAATCACGAAATGCGCATGTCCTTTGAAACAACCTAATAAAGATTTTAGTTGAAAATTTATGGACGAAAATAGGTCCATTATGTATGTGAAATACGTTGAATTTGGTAATAGTACGATTTTTAAATTGGCATTCAATATTTAAAATAGTTGGTTAACGAAGACAAAATTTACTTGGGTGAACTATAAACCTTATTTTCGTCTTTATTTTCAATAAACAATTTTTTATCACATTCTTTGAAAACTAAACTATTTGAAATTACAAATTTTCCGATAGAAAAAAAGCCTACGTTGGAAATCCCCTTGAAAAAAGACGAAGAGTTGGCTCTCGAAGTTGATGTCCAGATTCAATAAACTGAACTCTCGTTCTTTCAATTTAAATGTCTCTGAACCAACAGCTGTTCAAGAATATTCAAGTAGCTGGCAAGAACGATGCCATTCTGTGATAAGAGATTCTAGGCCGGGACAAACTTTCTGAGCCTCTACATTATAAATGGTGAATGCACTCGATATAATTTGTTGTTCATGGAAATAAAAATAAGTGAACTAAACGTTTTCCGGCGTAACTACTCGTGAACACACACTTTTTAACTGTGATACACACTCACACACATGTTCAACTATTATTTATCGATTTGTTTTGCACTTCTATTTTCGTAGGAATATTGAAATGTATAGAAAACATGATTAGACCAATCTTATAAATTAGAATCGGCCAAAGGGACTTATGTAATTAAAAAAAATGTTCTTAGTTTTAAACTGTACGGAACGTGTCTTCAAATCCCGTATATATATTGGATTTTTTAATTGTTCTTTATCCACAACTATTAACATTTATCGTCCCGAATATATAATACTAAGAGATAAGTAAATTATCAGAGACGTTATGTTTCAAACTGATCATCATCAAATACGATAAGCAACAAATTCACTCACCTACCCAAAGATTTAAATCCTGATTTCAAATTTGAATGCTTTTTTATCGTACTTAAAACGTACTCGATTCATCACGCGTATATATGTATGTAGTATAAATTGCCTGACTGTAAAAACGATATCTTAGGGCACAATATTTTGTTTGTTGTTATATTATAATATACTATCTTTGCATAAGTTTGATGAATGGTCTCGAAAACAGTTTATATTTAGTGTTCTTATGACGATCGTGTTGGGTGTCTATAAGAATGAGCGTAAGTGTTTACGACGCATTTTAAATCTAAAGTGACACACGTCAAACCTGTCTCGAGTCTATAATAATAACACGCTCAGATTTCATTAGAGCTTGTCTAGACGATAGTTTATATCGGAATGACGTTTTTCTAATTTTCCAGAGATAATGAATATTCACTGTTTTCTTTTCTAGACTAGATTGCTATAAAATTCAATTTATAATCACATTTAGTTGATTTGTTTTTTATTGTTGTGAAGGTTTTGATCTCGAAAACTGTGTGGATTTAAATTCAAAATGGCGCCTGAAGGAGCAGTTTTGATATTAGGCTTTGCGTCGGATTAGAAGTTTTTTGTTTAAATTATGGCGTTTTTGTTGTGAAATAAAGAACGACAATATACATCCATAAACGAGCTCGTTTCTCGTTCACTTATACTTATTATATGCATCACTATTCTGCCTATATGACTGTCAATATTACACCGTTCTTTCAGATGGGACGTAAAACCGTTGGTCACTATGGAACTTTTCGGAAGGAGTAGGCTACGTTCCGGTACCGGGTTTCCTTTCCTCCCTTCTATTCACCCTTCATCCTAAGTTTCATCGTCTCGAATAGCCTTGGTGCATTAATATGAGACGTGAAGCAATACAAATCAATCAATCAACTATCTGCTTGTTCTTCGGACCATATGTTGTGATGTCATGATTCACGCTAAAAACCGATCATGGCTTCCGATATTCATGCGTGTTTTAATCGACATTGCGCTTCAACAAGGATGATACATAATTGTGTTTGTGACAGAGGGTAAGACGACATAACAAGCCCCCCCAGAAGACATTTTGATTCTGTCTGTAATCTGCACCACCACTATTGAGAGCAAGGAACCTTTATTTATTTTTGCAACCTTCTAGGGACCCGGCGCCTCCACCAAAAACGAGATTTAAAAAAATGTTTTCTTCTTCCTTTTTTGATTTCTCATACCTTGTTTGTGACATGTAGTTATCTTTAATTGTTCTATTATATTACAATTATTAAAGTGAATGAGTATTGTTACATACTTGATATGATATTATTATTATATATAATGTCCTCACACCAAAATGTGGAATGGACTAAGTTCAAAATAGCCACGATTGGATGGAGCTACAACAAAACACCACGTTATCATAAATACACTATTTTGAATAACTTCCCACATTTATGGACCAAAGTTTTGTTTGGAATATGAAGCTTTGTTCCTTCAAATCGAAAACTTTTTTCTACTGAATTCTTTTATCTTTGTAATGTTATTGCTGTTACGCCATAGCTAGTTTTATCTTGAAGTATTCTTACAAGAATTTCAATGGGCTGCCACAAGAAACATTTAATGAATCCAATAACAAACATTTCAAAATTGAATATAAATTTGTCGAACGTATAGTTTGGCTAATATTATTAGCTTTTCGTTTGAATGACATATTATTTTTACTAGTCTCTTTTATTTATTTCGTTTTGTTCTCTATGTAGAATTTAAACCAAAGCTCCGACCAGCAATATAACAGAAAACTTCTTGTAAAACTTACATTATATTTAGGATTAAACTAGGAAAACGCTTAAGTCCCGCCGCGTTGTTGGATGAGCGTAATTGGTGCACTAAGTTGCCATGTGTTACGCGGATTTTTACTGTTGTTCTGTGAAAAAATCATTAATAAGTCGAAGATTTTTTTTAAATAAATTAAATTAAATAAAAAATTAACTTTATTTTTTAATTAATCGTAATTTTTAAAAAAGAAAAAAATCGTAAAAATGAAATTTTCATAAGAAATAGTTATTCGATTGCGCTCAAATTTTACACAAATATATTAATTCATAAAATTAAGGTTCTGTGAAAAAATCATTACAATAGGATAAAGCATGTAGGTGTTATAAGTCAAAGAATTGTTTTAAAAATGAAAAAAAAACGTAAAATTTTGATTTTCATAAGAAATAATTTTTTGATTACGCTCAAATTTCGCACTAATATCTCAATTCATAAAATAAAGGTTCTGTGAAAAATCATTACAATCGGATAAAGCATGTAGGAGTTATAAGTCGAAGAAATGTTTTAAAATTCGAAAAAAAAATCGTAAAATTGCGTTTTTTTATGAAAAAAAAATTTCCCGATTGCGCTCAAAAACGTGGCAAGTTCTAAGTTCAGAGATTTTGAAGGCCTCCATAAAATTTCATCACAATCGGAGTATCGGTTTAGCCGGAATCGTGTTAACAGACACACAAAAATACAAAGAAAGAAAGAAAGAAAAAAAAAACATTCCGATTTTTTTTCCAGTGTAGTGAAATGGAATCTTCGCTTCGCTCGCTACGCTCGCTACGCTCATCCAATAAATCATTTTAACCGATAATCCATAGAAATACAAATTGCGATATTAAACTGGTTTCAAATTAAATATCCCTTTCAGAATACAATTGACGTTTGATACATTTTTATTATTTGACTGTAACTATAAAACTGTAAAATAACTGAAAGAAGAGAAATAAATCTGATGTATTCTTTTGACATTCTACAGGAGCGTACATTCATACTCACGGTTTTTTCTTCATCGCACAATTACAAATCAATGTCAAATGCAGTTGATTAATAATATGTTAAATTGCATAGCTTTACTCTTTCAAAGTAACATTTACATTTTAATTTAAAATGAAAACTTGAGAAATAACCGTTAATTAAAATTAGGTTGTTTAAGTTGGATTTCTTTGATAGTTACTTATCAAAATAATTTTTACTATTATTATGAAACACAAAATATAATGTTTATCAATATTTTACATTCCTAAATAGAAGTTGATTTTCTATTTAATCTTTGAGAACTTTGGTAACGTCAGACCACTTTTTTTGGTGAGTTTTACATATTATTTACGGGTTTTTAAAGTGTATTTACGTTATTATTTACATGTTTTAAAAACACGAACATTTACGATCACGTTTTTACACCCTCTCTAAAATAATAGATTGCCGTAATAAAAAGACACCACATTCTCGTAGTTCACTTTGATGGCGTAGACTTCCGGCGGAATTAATCAACACTCGCCATCTCTCCCCTCACTCACAAAAAAAACACGACACAGGACAAACAAGAAAAAAGTTTCAGAAAAGACGTGGACCTAGCGATCAGCCTTGTTGAACACCCACACGACCTTTTCGCCACTCGAAATCACTAAACGAAGGTTATTTCCCTCATTTTATTCGTGATGATGTGAATGTTCGTGTATTTGTCAGGGGTGGGGGTGGCTCCGTGAAGGCGGGAGAGTAAGGGGTTAGAGAGGAGGGTGCGAGAGTGAGAGAGAGGGAAGACGATTTATCGATTCCATTTGATACAACCTAGAGCGAGTCAGACAAACGCACGGGGCTCACGCCTTCAAACTAACGATGGGAAAAACTAACCACCATAGAGGAGAAAATACTACTGGAAATACGGTACAAATAATCTTAAGGAAACGTAGCAGCTATGGCGAAGGTAACGACGCATTAACGACGAAAGATGAATCGTCCACTTTTAAAATGATGGCCGTGTGAGGAACAACTCGGAAATGGCTTTGGGTTGGGCGTGTGGCACACATTCTTGGAAACAAAATTGAATAACCAAAGCGTGTGATAAAGGGGTTTGTGAAGAGGGTTTCCAGGAAATTAACAAAACACTTTTCTTTAATACTTGTTCTTATAGCATGCACATTATAGAAAAAAATCGAGGTGAGAAAATCAGGAAAAGCGACAATATTTATAGTTATAAGATCATGGTATAAGTCGGTAGATTATACAATATTGTATATTTTGTATCCCGTTGTCGTCCTGAATTTTGTCACAAATTTAAACGATTCGTAAATATTTTTTGTCGTAAGATAACGAACTAGCTTGTGAGTTTTAATCAACATACGAAAATGCTGTATATTTTTAAATATTTAAAAAAAATTATCTAAGACAAAAATTAGCATAAATAAAAAATAGTTCTCTTTAAGTAGTCCGCTTTGGCTCATTCGATTGGGGCGCCAGTACGAAAATCTAGGAGACCGCGGGTTTCGAATCCCGAATAAGGTACTTTTTTTTAAATTGTCCATCACTTTATTCTATCCCCACATATTTATTTTATTTATTATTTATTATTTATTATTTATTTATTTATCATCTCGAATAGCAATATTTCGATTATAAGAACTTTATAAGCAACAAAAATCGAATTATCATCTTCAAAATACATTAATTGAATCAATTTATAAATTTAAATACAAAAATTAAACAAATTTGATAACAATGTATCAACTATTTATACAACACGGACGGTACGTTTACAAATTGTTCGTATTGATTCTAAAATTCACTGTTTACCCTTCGTGTAAAACTGAAGCTTTGCGAATGAGCGCTCTCCAAACCAGGCGTGTTTGAACCGTTGATGAGAGGATAAAGTTTGTTCAAATATGACAAGTGACGTAGTATTACAATCCGTGTTTTAAACGCCGCTTTACGTATCCCGTTCTACAGTTTACAAATTCCCTTTTAATGGATTAACGGTTATTGAGGGGTTTGAAAGATTACACATTCGAACGTGGAAATGCATTTTTTATGATTTTTTTCCATTTTAAGAATAAATTAATGTTCCCCTTCAAAATAAATTAAAAATTGTCTCTCTTGCAATTAAGATAACATTTTCACCAATGATAATGTATTAATTGTTATTTCATATTTATTCATTTTATGTTTAATTGTTTGAGTGTAAAAAAAACGAACTCGGTTTTAAATTATGATTTTCATGGGATTCTGTGACATGTTTCATAAAACTTACACTAATAAACACTGGGAAGTTTTAATCAAAGATGCAATTTTGAATGATAAACCGATCTAATAATATTCACAATTTTCGATCTTGGCGTAATAACTTTCAATATAGATGATTTATATTTTTGGAAGTAAACTCCAATTAAGATTAGAGTGTAGAACATATAATATTTACTTATCTCTTATAAAATCTTGCAAAGTTTAACACACAAAAACTTTAAAATTGAAGTGTGTTTGTTTTAATATCTCTAAAGTAACTGGAAACAGCAGTTGATGTTGAGATATTCCAATGAAGACCTACCCCCCCCCCGCCCCCCTTCTTTTTCCAAACAGGACCGGATGAAATGAAAATAAAGTTTCAAACAGCTACAGATAAGTATCTAGTGGAAGTACGGTAGAACTTTCTCAAGAGGAATTTCTTGTAGAGTTTGATGGGGGGAGGGGGGCGTTATCATGTCGAATATAAGACCCAGAAACATATTTTAATTGTTGCGAGTGGGTGGATAGAAATTCCGAGGAAATTGACTAAAACTTAGTTGAGTAACTTTGTGAATATTGCAAGAGAAAAATTAAAATGCCAGTATTTTTTATCGTCAAGTAAATTAGAAAATTAAAATGGTAATTTCCGTATTATTAAATAATCTTTACAATTAATTTATCTTTTTCTTGATTTTACGGAGCGAAAATATAATGTTGCATAAACTTGAGTGTAAAATTAAAATTTTACGGTCCATTGTTCTAATAAAGTATTTTTAAAAAAACGTACCAATATACAACAATGTACATTAATCTCATCATTTGGATTTTTTAAATGTAAACATTTGTGTTAATGTTAAAATGTGTAGGGAAATGTCATCCAAAATATTATCAAATTTTGTTTGAATTGAATTTAAATAAATATTTTCTATTTTATTCCACAACTTTTAGTTAAGTAAGAGGGTGTTTCCACCATTGATCTTGGGCGTCACAGAATTGGCACCGGCATGCTAAGATAGACACCTCATTTTCTTCTTCTCCTATCGCAACATCATCTCTCTCTCTCTCTCTCTCGCTCTTTCCCGCCCTCATTTACTGTCCACTTGTGTCAATAAATAAATTGATTCGTATTTAGAACTTACTTATTTAGTTACCTAAGGAGATCGATTTTGTGAAATGTCGTTCTACATATGATTTTTTTGTCAGACGGTACAACTAAGTGTTTTGTACCTGCGGACGAAAAATTCTTACATCGATTGATATTTCAGAAAATCGTTTTTTCCTTATAGGAGGTGGAAGCAATGATAAGAAGAAATGATATTTAAAAAATCGTCGCTCAAAATTAATAGTAGCACCTGGCTCAATATTGCCACTTTTGTCCCAAAAATTGCACAGAATAGCCGATAGAGACGTCACGTCCCGCCCCAAAAAATAAAACAAATATATTTTCCTCTCCTATTCAAGACACTCTATCATTTAGCCAAGATTTAGTCATCTTTTTTAACTTTTAAAATATCGGTTAGTCATAGCCTTGTTACTGTCGCCGTCGTTGACGAACGATTTATGGTCCATAAGAGATAGTTTGGTTCAAAACGTGTATAGTTAGTAGACTCCAGACCGTCAAAACCATTTCTGAACGCACCTTGGCAGCGTTTGAACCAATGATATTTTACATCTATAAAAGTTTAGATCCCCAGTCATTGGTCCACTGGCGTGTCAATTAGAAGCCATTTTGAATAGGTCTGTTTGTATGTTAAAGTTGGCTGTAGCGATTTGTAGCCCAAATATTTTTCAAGATGGCTGTCAGGTTGACAGGTAAACATATAAGCTATAATACCAAATGATTACTAATTTCCCTTACGCAATAACTTCTTATTGTTTCTGTTTGTGCATTCTCATGCTGCTTAAGCTGAAACCATATCAAAACAATCCAGAAAAATACTCAATCGCACCTGAAACATAATGTCAGGCCTAAATTGAAACGCCAAATCGCCATCTTGAATAGGTAAGATTGACGCTTCAATTTAAGACGCTAGCTCCAGTACGGACATATTTGAGACTGGGGATCTAGCCAACTGTAGATGTTAAATCCAACCAAATACAAAAATTTGTTAAAAAAACGGCAGCCAAGCTCTCCTTCAAAAGTCTTCGGCTGTGAATGCTGTGAGATATAGAAGTTGAGCCAAGCTTTTTATTCTTTCTCCCTAGTTTCGCTTTGAAAATAAGTAAGATCATTTCGCCTGTTGACGAGCGCCAAGCCAACGATTTTTGTGGTAAAAAAGTAAAATTTTTATACTCGAAATCATAAAAAATTGCTTGGCCATGAACCAAATTCAATGGCCAAGCCATTTTTTATGATTTCGAGTTTAAAAATTTTACTTTTTAACCACAAAAATCGTTGGCTTGGCGCTCGTCAACAGGCGAAATGATCTTACTTATTTTCAAAGCGAAACTAGGGAGAAAGAATAAAAAGCTTGGCTCAACTTCTATATCTCACAGCATTCACAGCCGAAGACTTTTGAAGGAGAGCTTGGCTGCCGTTTTTTTTTTTTTTACAAATGTTTGTATTTGGTTGGATATTACATCTTTTTGGTGTTCGTTTGCTATCAAGGTGTGAATGATGGACTTTGAATGATTAAATTTGTTAAGTTCAAAGTTAAATTTTGACATTTTTGGGCCCACGGTCCCCCCAAAGATACCCCTTGTGTTTTAAGCACTAGATATTTATAATGGTTAAGAGCATGTTTAATTTCAAGCTTGTACAAATTACTACGCCTGAGTAATTACTCGTTTTGATTTTGATTTTGATTTTCCCCGGTCCCAATTGCCCGGTTTTGGTTATATGAGGTACATCTGAGTGTGGCCCAAGTTTCAAAGTTCTAAGATGAACCGTTTTCTCAGTATAGCGTATTATTCATAAGAGTACGGAATTACCTACTTTTAAAATTTTGATTTTCTCCGGTACCCATAACCCAATTTTGCTTTCCATATTCAAAGGTGATAGAGAATGAGAGATATCAACATGTATTCCACGTTTGAAACATCTCAGTTGTAGCGTTTTCTTTGAATGATTCATTTCTTAAAGTTCAGATAAGTTTTTTTGTCATTTTTGGGCCCATGGTCATCCCCAAATTTAGCCCCTTGTGTTTTGAACGCAAGATATTTATAATGGTTAATAGCATGTTTAATTTCAAGTTTGTACAAATTACCACACCTTAGTAATTCGGTGTTTTGATTTTCATCCAAAATTTTTATTTTCTCAGGTCCCTGTTACCCGATTTTGGTTTTGAAAGCAAAAGTCACGCGTCTGAGGTAAAACTATATGTGGTCCAAGTTGCATAGTGCTAAGATCTACCGTTTTCTCTGTAGGCTAAATTAATCTCCGCAGAGAACTCCTAGCCAGCCACCCAGCCACCCAGCCACCCAGCCACCCACCCACCCACCCAGCCACCAGCCAGCCGAAAGGAATTTGACGATGTTGAGAGCCTTTTTTTTAACACAGAATGAGTTGTCGGATCGGGTTGATTTTTTTTTTGGTATGTCATGGACCACATACCAGGTCATATACCGAGTTTCAAGATTGTAACTCTTTCGTGACGGCGTGTGCAGATAGCTGAAAACCCCCCAACCCTGGTAGCTGTATACAGGGCTGGAGTTCGTGTCGCCTAAGCAGTCGCATGCGCTTGTCTGCCGGGCGACGACCGTCGCCCTAGATATTATTGCTCCAGACGGTCAAAACCACGTCTGAACGCTCTTTGGCAGCGTTTAAACAGAAGGCAATCTATTGTAAACAACAACGGGGCTTAATTCTAGTTATCATCAATGCTAATGCCAATGCTATTAAATGATGAAGTGGTCGTATTAAAATCATTACTTCAGCTTCAAACGACTGTCCCGCTGTGGTCCCATACTGTGTTTGTTTACTGCTATTGAGCGGCAACCACACAATCTAAATGATTGGGTGTGATTGGGTTATTTTACGCCATTTTGAGACTACATCTCGCATTTGTGGCAATAATAAGGAACAAGAGAACCCTGATTGTATGTGATAGGATCGTTTGTTATTAAGTTAATTGTAAAGTCAATAACTTGAAACGCGACTTCAGCTTCATTTTTCTTGCTTACAAACATTTAGAAAACAATATAATCATCAACTTTCAATATCTTACTTTAATAATATAGGCGGCGCAATAAGACCTAACCGGTTGAAGCCTCTTGTTTCTCACGTCGTCGTCGTTGTTTTACATTCATAATTAAGAGGAACAGTTTCCAATACCATTTATAAGAAAATTGAAGTCTGTGAATTGAGTAAAATTTTTAAATATTTTCATCGATTCTGTGTAAGTACACTTTCCGGTACAGTCAACAAGCGACTTTACATTTTCATGTATCGAATGAATCAAGAGGGGTCTACATTTAATAATTATATCATTTTCAACGGAAATTTAAAGAGTTATGTTTTCTTTCTTTCTTTGTGAAATGTTTATAATTAAGAGATTATTATTTATTTATTAAAAGAATACAGTGGAGAAAGGGAAGACAAGAATATAGATGAAGAAAGATACAATGTAGCCCTCTCACTTCCAATCTGACTTCATGATGAATAATAGGGTAATATATTGATTTATTTATACTTAATAGTTGCAAATAAGGAGAATCCAGTTAACAATGAAATACAAAAAATATTTACCTAACGAAAATGTACATTTTGATATCTTTGTATGGCTCGTTGGGCGGTTATTGCTAAGTGGGCCTTAGACAAATCCTACACTCAAACTGATGCTTGATGTCGACTTACATTACTTGCGTGCAATAAGTAGCCCACATTATCGAAGATAACTAAATGTGTCCGTGCAGTTTGTAGACAACAAAGCATTGGTTTGAGAATAGGTAAAGCACGCTAAATACACGCTTATCAAAAATAACATTCGCACAATATTAGTTACCTGACAAAGACGTATTTAACGTAGACACTTGTGTTGATTTTGTATTCGATCCGCTCTTGATATAAATATTGTTTGATGACTGAGTAAACATTTGGGAAAACACTTAAGCTAGAAGTGCTTTGGTTTGGAATATATTCCACAACAACACGATAAACGTATCTTTGTCTATTGCCGAGTAAGCACTTTTCGTAAGCACATCTCCTAAGCGGTATTTTCAAGAGTATAAATTAATGCCATCCACAACCGACATCTAATTTTTCGCTGTAAATATTTTATTTCCATGTTTGAAAAGTAATGATTGCGTTCTACCTCGGTTAAGCTAAAAGCCAAAAGCTTTCGTTTAAAGCTCAATTGAACTTTCCACCATGGTTGGAAAATTTATGAAATATTACGAACATGTAAATAGCTAATTTTTTACTTCAGTTAAAGTTGAGTTATTTCTACGAGTTTTGAGGTTGTGACAGAAATGTTTGAGCATTTCTAAAGTTTTTCGTGTTTTCAGTTGGAAGTGAGAGAGCACAGTCACTATTTATACGTTCGTAAAAGTGTATTTATAGTTGTGTTCAAATGTGAATTAATTCGCTTTTCCATACTTCCATTTGTATACCCCAGAGAATTCTACTTCACAGCTTTCCGAATTTGGAACTAAAGCCAAACCGTGAATATTGAAATTAGGTTCTGTTTCTTGTAGCATTGAAAACAGATTCTAAATTATGATTGCATAATTTGATATAGATTTTAATCAATTGTTAATATTTCGTTCATTTTGTAAATCTGGTATTGTATTGGTATTTAGATAAAAGAAACTAGAAGTACAAGTATGTATTCTTTAAATATTGATAAAGAGCAGTGTTCTGTCCAATATACCTAATTAAGTGTTTGTATTTTGTTAATTCCCACAAATTTTTAAATTATGAAGGTAAATTATGAATTATGTGTTGACAATATTTTGCCCACTCGAATACCGAAGTTAAGCAGCCTTCGGGCGTGGTCAGGGGTAAAGTGGGTGACCGCTTTGGTCTAAAACTCACGTTTACCGCTGGTTAGAGCAGATGGTGGATTCGAGAGCTAGTGTAACGGCTTCGTTCTCCTTGACGTCTGCTCGACAGTCCGGGTTAGTGGAGGAACCTTTATGACTGTCAAGGTTACACCGTCCTTTCGGATGGGACGTAAAGCCGTTGGTCTCGTTTGTACTTTTCGAAAAGAGTAGGCTACGTGCCGGTACCGGGTTTCCCCTCCACCCTTCTATTCATACTTTTTTTATTTTTTTATTTTTATTTATTTATTTAACGTCTATCCTATTCAGTTATAAAACTGATCCTCATATATCACCACTCATCGTCTCGAATAGCCAAAGTGCATGAATATTATTATTATTATTATTTATTTTTACAATCCACATGTTATTCTCATGTATACAAGGTTACAAATGTATGAACAATGTACATTAAACAGTAAAGTAACGAGAATACCAGCATGGTTGTAGAAGAGAAACAGATAGGGCAGAGCCCCATAGCATGGCTGCCAGCAATATCTAATTCAATCCAACAATATTTTATGTACCTCTTGGCTTTATTCATTCAACTAATAAAATATTAAGCATTTGTCAATGATTTTCTTTTTTGTTTGTGTAAATATAAATAAACACAAAACCTTTGTTGCACGTAGTTCAGCAAACTTAAGAAATCGATTATGCGATGGTGTTTGAGTAACCAAAAACTTTATTTCGACGTATTTTGTTCAATTTCCCTTCATTATTAAGCTTCATGCAATGAAAAAGTTCTGATTATAGCTTCGTGATCGTTTTGTAATCACGATTCATGTTCGAAATAAAGTTTGTGTATGAAAAAACAGCACGGTTAATGGTATTTGGAACATGCAATAGCGTTTGATTCATAATGCCAACGTCAAGTAGGCGTACATAGCAATATAATAATTTTTTGTATGTGACAAATTAATATTAAGCCAAAATTGGAAATTAAACGCGTCTTAAACACCTAGTTAAAGTAATTGATTATTAATTATCTAACATGAAAAATACTTCAGGCCCTTAAATGCCCTAGTTGAAAATCAATTTTTGTAATTTAACTTATCCTTATACGAAACGCTTTATCCATGAAAGTTATTTGCAAGTTTAACAGCAATTCTGAGGCTTTTTTAAATCATCGTTTATGAAGAAAGGTGATACTCATAGAATGGGGGTGAAGTTATTGGATAACTATAAGGGATTTTCTTTATTTTCAGACATTTCATTATAGTGCTTCGTATTCACCCATTCTCTGCTTTATAAAAGACAAACGCGATTCTTCTTGAAATCGAAGGGATTGTGTTTCACAACCTCTCATTAAAATTTGTATCACGATCTGGCGATCAATGTCTAAAAAATTGAATTTTTTCCTCCTCGTCTCGGGCAGAAAAAATGTTTTTCAAAAGAAAGGATCAACAACATTTTAATGAGATAAAAACGGCGATCAGTACTAAAACTGATTTGAGATACAAATATTCCCACTAGGAATGGTGTAATAATTAATTTTCAAATACCTGTCGATTAATTAATTCGGAATTAATATAAAAATGCTATCGCTAGAAAGCGTTATGTCAAAATCGGTCAAAATTGAAAATTGTTGACATTAAAGTCACATTCTCAAAAGTATTAATTCACTTATCAACACGTATTTTCCATCTAACGGAATTGTGTGAAGAGTTGTAGAAACACACTTTATTTTTTTAAAATGTCATTAATATTTCAAGCAGGTCCCATGTTGTTTTAGACGTGAGATCTATTCTGGCGCATAACAAATGCTGACGTCTACTCTTACAGGAATACTCTGAAAGCAGACGGAACGCAGTGAAACATCTCCAAAGGGTATTCCCTAGCTTTGCTCGACAGACCTCATTAAAAAAACAACACAAACTACCCTTTCAGTGCTGCCACCCTTATCATTAAAGCTTCGCTTCGCTTCGCGTAGTTCGCTTAAAACAATGTGTTTTACCTAATTAAAATCTTATTTTAAAAATAAAAAAATTAATGAATTCCACCTAAAAATCTCATTTTCTGAATTCTTTTGAAATTTTCATAGCAGTTACATTTAATCACAAATTGATTCTCTTGTGAAATTTTGCTACAGTGTAAGTACTCTTCAGAATTGGGTTAAGTTGTACTTTTTATGCAATTACTGTGGAAATGTCCATTACATTGTAGGCGAGTCAGCACTAATGTCGTTCCAAATAGCTGGCTGGAGTCGACTCAACAACGCGTGATGGTCAATTAACTCTTTAGGCAATTATGCCAGAAGCTTTAATGGGGAAATGCTGAAAGAATAGTGTGCTTTCGACTTTAAACGCCATGTCTCGAACAATACTGAGGTTGGTTAATGTGGCTCGTCTTGTAAGACTAGAAATTCTCCGTACTGAAACCTATGATGGATCAGAAATTGTATAATTTACGCTTGATAAACTATTATGGATGCCTCAATTCAATATCAGGTAGAAATCATTTAAGCCAGTTTTTTTTTTCAAATATAGATTTACCGTTAAGATGACGATAAATAGCTATAAACTAAATTTTATCCATGAAATGTATTTATAAATCGTAGAATAGGAGACGTTAAAGTTTGTCTAAGGGAAATAGAACAATAAACATTGCCTATAAATTAGCATTTTAAACTTCACTTTTTATTTTAAATAAAAACTAACTATATCTAGTTTGAGGCGCGATAACAATTTTAAGATATTATTTTGCTTATGAAGTAGTTAGGTTTCTAGAGTCAATATATTGAAATTAAAACATAGATTTTAGATAAATATACATTTAATGCTTGCTCTTAAATAATTGAAAAAGTAAAATTATCGTGCTATTACCGTAAAAATACCTATTTTTGGGTTGAATAAATATGTTGTCAATTTGTGTTAAAAATAAAAGTGTTTAAAGATCATAAAAATTCGTAATAAATGTGTTTAGTAATGATTTGGTAACATTATACAGTTTTACAAATAAAAACACACCCTTTAAATAATTAACACATTTAATAAGATAAAGTTTAAAGTTTAGAGTAAAAAAACCTACTCTATTTATCTCTCTCCGTCTCTTTTCAAGTAATTAGACACTTTTATCTTAATTACTAACTTGATAAATGAAAACCGGAGGTTTAAACAGTGGCCTAGAGACTGATTAAGATAAATGAGTCATACATTTGATTACGTGCATGTTTTCTCTTGTTTTAACCCTCATTTATTCTAGTCCATAATCACCCCAAAAAATAAAAAAACAACCATAAACATTAGGTAGTGAGACGCATTTAACACAACATTAAGCTCTACATTGCCAACGAGTTTAATACTAAACTTTTAAGTGGAACCGAGTTTATTTATGTCCCGTGTATATTTCCAACTAAAACAGGGAAACTGTGTCAGGCAAATAACGCAAGGTGATACTTCAAGGAAGGAAGAAGGAAAGGTCACACGTTTTTATACAACTAAAGATTTTTCTTCTGAAAGGTCAAACAGCTAAGCCTGGTTTTAAATCAAGAGAAATAAATAAATTTAATATAAAAGTTCTAATGCGGAAATAAGTACGTTTACCAAACTCAGAAGGGGGACTGAAAAACTAATTTGTTAACAACCGTTGACATATTAAAACCCAAAGGTTGTTACAGCAACTTTAAATTAATAACTTTAATATCTGTGCACCATGTAAAAAGTAAATCAAAATTATGTTGGAGTCCTTATTTTCTCTAACATATTAGTTTATGCCTGGCTACATTTCACAAAGACTCACAAATAACATGGAAACAGAGGTAGGTTTAAAAACTTAAATTTAGATAGATTAAACACCAAATTGTTCATAATTTTTTTACCAATTTAATGTATTTTAGTAAATCAAAAACATATATGTAATCTATTTTCGATACAAATACCTTCTTCGAATTTTCATAATGTGTTTGCTGTAACTTGCAATTCATTTACATGACCGCTTTTCAAAAAATATCACGGGGAAATGATCCACCACTTTAAACTAAATATTGATTTATCCTTAACGTCAATTTTCCACTTTACAGCACAAATCCATCGAAAAAAGACTTTTCTTACAATAAATACATGTCACTACGAATACATAACTTTTTTCTTGTTATGTTTCTACAATTTGTTTTGCTAGAAATTTGTATAATATCTACTTAAAAGTTGGTTTTTTAACTTTAAGGTTATTGTATGTATCACCCGATACATATGTTTATAGCACATGTATTGTACTTTCACCGACAATGTTGGCTCGAGCGCTAAGCGCTAGACTCTGATTCGGGAGGTCCCGGGTTCGAATCCCGTCGAGACCGGCAGTCCTGAATGAAGGGTTTTTCGAGGTTTTCCTCAGTCTTCAATGCGAATGCAAGGGATTAAGTCCTCTTAAATAGCCCTTGGACATCCCATCCCAATTGTCCTATCCGCAAGATACCTAATTAGTCACCTGAAGAGGGTCACACCGGTTAAATCTGAAGTGTATACCCTACAGCGGGCATCCTACAAAAAATATTATTTATTTATTGTACTTTACGAATACTGCAACATACACTTACTTAATATTGCAATATTTTGAACGGTTATATCTTCGCGACTACCCCTATTAACTTTTATGACCCATATACACACAACGCTTAACCATAGAACACCATACTAAAGCCAATGACTGAAGCCTAAAGAGAAACAATGCATCTGAACGTCACATCGTAACCAACCCCACCATTACACAGCCCCATCCATCATCCTCCTCCCACCACATCGCGATTGTCCTCGTTGCAACTACACGGGAGATTAAATCCCTCACAAACAATCAATTACGTCGCAGCGTTCAAGGGATGACAATGGACCGATAGGGTTCGATGCTCCTCCAATGGAAAGCCGATATTCGCATGATGCATCAATCTTATCTTTGGCCCGATATTGGTGGGGATATTTTTCTCTGGGTTCGGACGGAAAGGTAAAATAGATTATGCTTTCGGGAACAGAGGGATATAGGTGGTCTTTGGTGTGTGGCGTATGGACCTAGGGAGGAGTACTAAACCCATATCCAGCATAAAATATTCTCATTTTCATCTATCTCTGTCTGTTTTGGGGAATGGTCGTGGGGCTCAAAGTCTGGTATGCTTTAGTCCGCACCTATGACTAAAAATCATATGTGTGCCAGAGTTGGGCGATGGACAGCGTCCTTGCGCTGCATGGCGGTTGGTGACAGTTACCGTTGATTTCGGTTAAATACCGCCGGAGCTCGGGAATGGCAATAAACCTATAGGTGTTTACTTTGGACGTAATAAGTAGCAGCACCCGTCGCAAAAAAAGTCCAAAAAGATAAATCGAAGTAGAGTTATTTTAAGCGTCAAGGAGGTCTTAGTCGTGTGTCCACAGCACCCACTTGACGATCGTCATCTATCGCATATTATTTGATAAAAAATTTTTAAATTTGATTAATTATTTCTTTCTTGCTTTCAATAATGTAAGCAAACATATTTTCCATGTTTACAATTCAAATCTCCGCTATATGCAACACTGTTCTGTCCTACCCGTCTGACCGTCGGCGCGTGTGACACGTCTCACGATAAAAACACGAACACGACGTCCGATTGACATGCAGTCTCTTTGTTGACTTTGTCCTTTAACAAGGATGACACAGAATGTTTTCTAGTGTACATGGTGGTCGAGAATTCGGGGCTATCATTTATAAGGAGCATCTTTTCGAAGCAAATGTTATAAAATAAACGATTTCAAAATGTAAATGTTATTTACTTGATGTAAAGGACTGTTCTTTTTTATTTATTGTGTATTTTATGTAAATATAAACTCTACACTGAACACTGGACACTGGACACTGAACACTTGACATTTGACACTGGACACTGGACACTGGACACTGGACACTGGACACTGGACACTGGACACTGGACACTGGACACTGGACACTGGACACTGGACACTGGACACTGGACACTGCACACTGGACACTGGACACTGGACACTGGACACTGGACACTGGACACTGGACACTCTTGTTATGTGCCTAGAAAGTTCCCTCTACATAAAATGACTAAAAGCCCAAGGAAACGTGAACTGTTCGCTTCGTTCAGTGACTTGAAAGTACCCTGGGAGTTGACTCCCCCTCCTCTTAAAACATGGACCGTAAAGTTAGTCCTCTGCCACCTTTTCGTAATTTGACGTGTCAGGCTAATTGTGCTTCCCCCTTCCCCCTTCCCCCTCACCCTCTCCTAATCACCCTCCCCCCATTCCTTCCGTCGGAAAGTTATGCTCATCGACTACTCATTCCGCATCTGTAAATATGGCGTCCTTCCTTGAATGAACGAAGTTATTTATTGACAGCAGGGGTATTTACTTTACCCTTTAAAAAAAAATAATGATTGCGACGAAGTAAATTCAGATCCATCATACTTTTACACGAATAAACGAAACTTTTTCAATATCCAGTCACGTATATAAATATATTTTGTGTTCTGCGATGCGTCAAAAACAGATTTCCGCTTTTGAAATGTAGGCTTGTACTAACAAAAAATATATATGAAACAACGCGTCAGCTTTTAGGGACATAAATGCTGTCCCCCCCACCTCCCACCCCCCTCCATACATACATACGTGAGAAGATTTAGAATGTAAGCGAATGGGAGCTGTCATGTTATTTGTAGAAATTTTATACTTTCTATTTGGAATAACCTTCGACATTTAGAATATAAAATGGATCACGTTTTACATACATTTTACTCTTTTCTTCTTTTTTAAATTGCGGCGTTCAAGTTGTTTGCCGATGCGTATAGATAGCGCTCTGATCGCGTCTTCTGTGAAGTGAAGCGACGAATGAGTACATCCTGTAGATATGTCATGTAAAGTATATTTTTTCAAGTGGAAAATGGTGCACGGTAAAAATGTCTATACACTCATAATATTTTTAGCATCAAGGAGAAACTTAATTCAAAGGACGTTCTCAAAAGCGCGAACAATAAAAGAAGAATGCAACAGTAGTGTACAATTGAAAATTCATAGTTGAATGTACTTGCTTTACGGAATTTTATATTTTATCGCTTTCCAACCTTTAGTGGCAATGCATATTTCTGACTTTAAACCCTCACAACATTAGTACTCTATTAAAAGAAACTTCTTCGGGAATCATTAAAGTAGGAGTTCAAACTTTCATTTCATTGTCACCTTCCAAAGTATATAAAAATAAGAGATTTGTACAATTTGTATAATTCTTTTTAATTCAAATGCTGTAAATTTTTTATAATGGTAAAATGTAACATATTGTGATAAGAGTAATTATATCATTTCGGACTATGTTTGTTGTTTGAATGCATGTATTGTGGTTAATTGTTGAGTTTTTATAAAAGTCTTGATTATCTATTTTTGTTTAAACTAATACCAAGCACTTTATTGTTTTTATTTATTTTTTTATTGTTTTAACACATTGATGTGTTATAGGTTGCTAAAAGAGGGCATAGCCCCATTCACAATTTAGTGTCTAGCAACCTACTCAATACTTATACTAATACATGGCAATTAAATTAATTAAAAATACATTATACAATAATAGAAAACAATGTGTGTGAAGACATGTAAAAAGTGAGGGTGATGAAATTATGACAAACATGAATGGTATTGTGAATTATAGAAAATAATTATCAGGATACACCAGAAAAGAATTTTTTAGTGCAGATGTACTTCTTTTATGTCAATTTTATTATATTTCGGCATATTACACACAATTCTGTATTTAAGGGTTATATGTTCGTTGTGATATTCTTTATTTTTTATTGTTTATCCTTGTTACATTGTACAACAAGAAACTGCGTCGACTTGAGCCAATATTTTATTAAACACTTAAAATCTATGTAGAAATCTCGTGCCGCGAAGAGCCTTGCTGAAGCACGTGAAACTAACATGGCACATGTAAATGGTTCTTCCACAAGTGCTCCTTGCACAGGGAAATGAAATTTCTAATGATTATAATGATCATTAAAATAATCATTGAATAGTAATAAATAAATTCATAGATGTAAACAAATAAGAACATGAAATAGGGAATGTGACAATCGACGGATTGTAGAAGAACGATACACAAGTAAAACCCTCATGTTGGGTTTGGTGAAGGTGCCCTGTTTGATAAATCCCCTCTTTAAGTGTCGCTAGGCTACAGAAGTCTCGCCCCGTGACCCAGAGGATTAATAAAAACATTCGGGATCAACTAAAGTTTTGAAGAGCAATGTCAAAAAAGCTTAAGTCAATCGTAGGAAAACTTAGGGTTTTATGACAAGCATCAGACTGACAAGAAAAGTGACAGATACTGGAAAACTTCGTTATCAAATAAAAATTTAAAATCCTGACACGAAATTCGTATTTTTTATCGCGCCTCAACTTTGGTGTTTTTATGTGTAGACTATGTTAATTTTAATGTTTTTCCCTACCATTTCAATGTTTTTAATCAAAACGAAATCAAAACCGGCCTCTATTTTTACCACAAAAATCTGCCAAGAATCAGAGTTTTATTATTACTACAAGGCATTTTAAAGATTCCAGTCCCTAACTTCACAAAAATATTGGTTATAAAATTTACCTTTATTATCAACATTTTGAATAATATCCACCCTAAAATCACCGCTTTTGGGCTTTAAAAACAAAAATTGTGTTTTATTCTAACTGCACACTATTGTCTCTAATTAATTGTATTGAATTAATTAAATATTCTCTATTATATTGCAGGATTTATGAAGGATAAAACGTGACATCATCGTTGATTACCTACCTTATTTGGAAAAACAAATTAGTAAAATTTTAATGTAGGGCCGTAATGATTTTAAGTTTCATTGCTCAAAGTTAGATTAAACTAACTAAAATCAAATTCAAAACGTAAATTAGACACGTTATCTAAATATAATGTGAGAAAACACGAAATCTTGAAACGAATTCGTTAAGTTTTAATTTTCAAAAGCGTTCTAAAAAATTAAAATAACTGAATATTTCAGTTTTTCTAAGCTTTCAATGATAATAATCATCGTGATTACAAATATTAATGAGAATAAATTGAAAATATAATATTGACTGACATAGATTTTAGACGTTTTCATTTTAATATCATAATACAACCCTTTCCATGTTTCTAAGTTGTGTTGATGACGGGTTAATACATTGTTCGTCTATCAAGGGTGCAGATTAGAGGGCCCGAGAACTCGTTACCCCGTATCATCTTACTAAGAGTATTAGTTCCCTTCAATATATTATCTCGTTAACTAAGGGGGCTAAGCTCAGTGATGAGGTTCCCTGTAATATCAAAAGCCTTCATGAGGGGAATTATATACAAAATACTACACATTCACGACACAGATTGTATTAAAACGGTTAGATTTAATCTGGTTAGTGAAAGTTAATTCACAACTTGAAATGAATTCTTGTTGCGAATGAGTAGACTCGAAAAAGAAATGTGTGCATTTTTATTTCACGTTGTATTCTAGAGAATGGTATACTATGGTCATATTTTATTGCATTTTCTGAAAAGTAGTTATTAAAAAAATGTCATGTTTAAATAATATATTCTACGATTTTGGAATATTGTTTATATTGAATGGAGTTAATTTCAATACTAAAGGGAAAATAGCACGTTTAGAAATTACTTGTCCGATGACATTACATGGTTATTTTACATTGTCCGATCATATCTAACAATTTTAAATCTAGCCTAATATTTTACATGGAATAGAAAATAATTTATTGTTATAATAGTATGGTGCTGTACCTACTATTTTGTGATTTTGGAAACTATTAATACTACGGTTGATACGGAAGTAAGTTCTTTAAACGTGTTTTTAATAGAGGACAACTCTTTCTTGTTTTTTTTTCTTTAATTCATTTTTTAAAAGCTTTTATGATACTTTAAAAAAATGAGGGGTGAAAATTCACACGCATCCGAATCGGTATATACTCACCTGTAGGGCTGGGCAAAAAAATCGATATTTCGATACGATATCGATAAATAGAAATATCGATATCAATATTTGACTATATCGAAATAACGAAATTTACACAAAAAATGCTAAATTTCGTAATTTTGGTGGAGGTGCCGGGTAGGTAGTCGAAATTAAATTAACCTGGCTGGTGCATACGGTGGAAGTGCCTAGTCATAAAACGCGATTGTGAGATCGTAAAAATAGTTAAATGGGTTTATGGTGATACCTTATCAACCCTATTTGGCCACAAAACTAATAATTTTGTGATTTTTGATTTTTTTTTTTTACAAACAATTACATTTTGATGTATCGATATCATATTTAAATTTTTCGTGTGATATCGATGATTGAATGATATATCATAGCCCTGCACTTGTACGTAGTAGTACTAGTAGTAAAATCCTTATTTAGCGAATGCTATTTTTCATAAGTCATATCAATACAAAGGTTACAATAGAACATATTTTTCTATTTCTGGAGTGAATTAAATATTATCAATTTCACCTAATAAGGGTGTATTTACTGACTAATAATATCGAAAAGTAAGCTGATGTATTGCACATTTTAACAGGCTATCACATAAAACAATTACACAATAAAAAAATTAACTTTATAAGCATTAGTATTGACGTAATGGAAAACAACAGAGTTTAATAAAGCAATTTCCGCAACGGAAATTCATGCGCACACAAACCAACAAAACACGTCTCTTTACATTTGATCGGTAATCTCTTTTCTCTACATAATCCTCCCCTCCGCCCTAAACCTCTTTCGGCTGGCCGCTCATCGCTAATGCCACAAAACCACACAATATCCGACAGTAATTTTAATTAGAATCTCTGCAGACGATACTATGTGTTTTTGACTCTATAGGGTTGGTTTTGTGGGAAATGGTTACGCGGAATTTTCCTGCCCGAGTGGAAAATGTCAAAGAAAACCAAAATGGAAAGAGAAGACGATGATTGAAGGAGAGAAAGGTTCTTTTGAAAACTTTGTTCATGGAAATAATTAGAAATATAAGAACTGACTGGTTCGTATTATTTCGTTGGAGGAGGCTGTTTGTTGTGTGGGTCTTTCATTAAAAAATCAGGTTCCAAAGCCGAGATTTAGATGAAAAGGAAGAACATAAAATGTGGAATTATGAAAATAACAAGATCAAGTATTTTCAATCAAAAAGAACTAAGCTTGGCTAGAAACGTTTTTTATGTTCGTATTTTTTTTGGCAATCGAATTTGTTGTTCACATTCTTTGATATGAACTTTGTTGGATCATTAAATATATTTTTTTGTATTTTAAGCATTAACATTCTTAGGCTAGTTCTATCTCTTCATATTTAATCAAAGATTATGAATGGTAATGAAACCATTTCATTCATTTGAAGTCGAAGCTTCAGTTCATCATCAGTATTGTGTTGAGTAAAAAATTCATTGTTTAATAAGTTCATTCATTATTAAAATTGAAATTAAATTCAATAATGTATGTAAAATCAGTTTTTTCAGTAATAAATAGTGATATTCAAAGTATGCCATTAAATGATATTACAGTAATTGAATAGGGACTGTCCTTCATTACCAAATTTGAATATGTCCCTACTAATAACCTCAAATACCGACAGTAAGTTTTTTATGCGTCCGGCTTTATTAGCGCTAACTGTGAGCGAGGAAAAAATTTGAACCAGGCTTCGCGCCGGAAAACGGCCATGCGCCATTGCAGGTAGGAGTGACGTGATCGTGAGGTTCGCCGAGGCGGCGAGCTGGCATTTCTGCCAATCAGCTTCTCCTCCTCACCTCACGATAACGTCACAACCAAAGAGCGCGGACTTAAGTCTTTGCGCGGAAGTCAAAACCCAGGTACTTTGAACATGCATAGAATTCACAGATTTGATTTGAATAGTTTATTTTAATTGCGATGTTTATTAAATTGAATGTTACGAATTACTAATACGTAAAAGATATATTTAAAACCAAGGCCAGTTCCCTATTGTTTTCTAAATACACATATATCATGTTTTGACGTATGTAAAATCTAGAAAAATATTTGTAATCATAACAATATGCAAAATATTATTAAAGTGTGAGTTAAAATTTGAAATTAAATATTAAAAACATATTAATTAACCAAGCACAACAAAAAAAAACATGCAAATTTAAAAGATTTTAGTGCTCACAGTTTAATAAGTGATTCTGAAATATCAAGGTTCTCACAAAGCAAGGAAGTATTATATGAGGAACATATTATGACTGTTTAATCCTATCTCAAGGGAAGTGTGAAGTGAAGTGATATCTTCACTAATCGGATTACATGTTTAGACGTTTAAAACCCACTTTGTCCAATATTCGAATTTCAAATTTACCTAACTCATCTCCTGTTCAATTAGGTAAATGTTCCGTCTCGATTATATACAAGTTGTATAAACTATAATCCAATGATTTACCTAATCGGAATTGCTAAAACGGATCAGATTTCATCACATTGACGCCACAAAGGAGCCCTGACCGCAATGTGATATTCAGTTCAAATGGGTCTTCAATATGGCGGCTTTTATCAACCGCAATTCAAGTTATGTTGCTGCGAGAATCTAATAATGGTCATCACTTGGCTAAACAGCAGCTGCTACCCAGAAAGCCAGAATCACTGTGGTATTTCATATCAATTAGTTAAGTTTCTTTGATGAATTAAGTGGTGACTTTATATTGGTTAATTTGGTTTGAAATATTTGACATTTAATAATTCCTTAGATACCCTGGTAGGGATAGATTAAGTAATTTCTGGATTCTATTAAAAATATGTCTGAATTGAAAAATATGACAACTCAATATCCCGGCAAATATTATTACATCACCACTCACTGAACTATAACCTAGGTTACTTACTTAATTAAAAATGTTTCGATATTTCGGAGAATCCGTCTCCTTCTTGGGACGACGAGGACGGGAGACAGTCTCCGAAATATCGGAACATTTTTAAGTAGGTAAATCAGGTTATAGTTCAGTGAGTGATGTTGTAATAATGCTTGAATTGGTTATAATTAATTGTGTGTAAATTGTTAACGCTACCATATTGGTCCACGTGATGAAGTCTATTTTTGGCAAGTGCAATCAAAAATGGTACTTTGTATAAAAGAGATTATGTTTTCCAAAAAAACTGAAAAAAAAACACGGCAAGGACAATGATACAAAATACAAGCATGGATACAGGAGATAGGGAGCGAAGCTTACCTTCAGCGAATGTTCTTACATGGTACAAGTTATGTTCAACAGTGGAAATAGATTTGGTGGAGGTGCCCTACCTAACAATTAAACTTATATATTTTGATGAAAGAAGCCATGATATTTTTTTCACCCTGGCGTCAAAGTTATTAATTAAAATAAAAACAATATTTATCATTTATAAGTCAGTCCTTTTAAAGATTCCACAAACAAACAAAAGTATTTGCTTCGATTTTTCAACAACGATTTTCTAACGTAATGGGCGGACGATATCATTGAGATACGTAACAAAACATGTAATTTACAGAAACGTTTGTAATATGTTCTCTTTATAAGTTTATTTTCGAAAATAATCACAGAATCCGTACAGCAATTTTACAAATTTTTGGGGGGAAATTGAACCTCCAATTCGAATCATCAGAAATTGTATTGTAACAAAGACTACAGAACGAAATTCGTTGGATACAACAATCTTTTAATATGCCAACGCCGTCTCATTTTCATATGTGGACTAACGACGACGTTCACCATGTAAAATAATGTTATCGCTTTTGAACGCTTACTCTCATGAAAAGAACCGTAGTTTCTGCTTGGATTGAATATAAATGTTCATTTTAAGCATATTTGCTTTGCGGTTGGCCGTTCTGGAATCCAGCCACACGTCACGCATAGGAATCATATTGTGGTTATATCAAAGATTAGCTTGTTTCTACTGTCGTGGTTTGGTTCGCTGGCGCATTTAAGACCCAAAAGATAAGCTTGCCAATTTTCGTTACATGCTTTAACATACTTAGAAACACATTTCGATTAAGTGCATGCACATTGACCAAAATGAAATAGATACCGACAGAAATTAATTCCTCGATATTGTTCTGCATAACAGAATTTTATTTCGATTAATACACTGACAATAAACAAAAATGTTTTACTAGTCGGCGATGCATTGGATTCAGTAGCTTTGTTTTGTTTACATAATTAAAATACAGTTCAGTTATTTTACAAAACAAATAATTGTCGAAATTAATGATAATGAAATAGAAGACAAACAAGAATGGGTGTGTTGATTTTGTTTTGCATAATATTTCATGTCATATTTTCCTAGATACGATGGTATGCAAATATGACTTGTGTATGTTTATTTATTTGTTTACAGCGATTAAATTGACGATTCTTCAAAACAAATACTTATGCTTAGGGAATATTATTTCAAAAACGCTACGTCACAAATTTAAAATTTACTTTCAAAATTTAATTAAACTTGTTGTAATTTTGAATGAAATGCAAGTTATATTTGATTTTTTTGCAGTTTTTACAACAGATATATTAACTATAAATTCAATTTTTAGACATTAACATGTTCTTTTATAACAGAAAAGAAATCAAATTTTATAATCTAAAAATTGTATTTCATTAGCCTAACCGTTCTTATTATATTATGGTCAAGATGGTGTAGTAAATGGTACAGAGCACCTATAAGGTCTGACACCAGACATTCGACGAAAAGGGTTAATCTTTGACTTTTTTATGCAGCTACACCAACACTCACACATCTCTCTGGAGAGTCCATACTTGCTAGGTCTTGTGACAATGAAAGTTTCTCTGGTGGCAAGAAGATTTAGAACAAGTTTAACTTTGGCGAGAAGATTTATGGAAGGCACCATAGGTGACGATGATTTAAGCGCGAAAAGTCAATGACATCCCGGACATAAATCACTACTTAATTGTCCGAGTAAATTTATCTCCCAAGAAAAATCTCGGAGGGGTAATGTCGAGAGGAGTAATTTACTGTGTACCCTCGGTTTAAAAGGAAGTGTTGGTATCATGGATGACTAAGTCAAATGTAACAAACTCTTGTTGGTTAAGTTAAATAAATGAATATATTTATTTATTTATTTATTTATTATTTTTATTTATTATTTATTTAACGTCTATCCTATTCAGTTATAAAAACTGATTTACAAAGGAGGACAACTAAATAAATCTAATTACATAGATGCAGAAACAACAATAAACTACATTTTCGTAAATATTTGAAATAGTAGCATTACAAGAACAATGCATTAAACACAACAATTTTGGTAACAAATAAAAATGATATTTGATATGCATTTAATGAATGAATCAAATATAAAAAAGGGTGGAGAATGAAAAGCGAGATTTTTTTTTTTTTTAGAGTCTACACAGTCATATAACTGATTTCTAGTGGGGGACATTAAACCATTGCGACCAAGACAAACCTGCAGGCCCCGATGCAATCGACGTGTGAGCGATAACCAACCAAAGATCGATTTTTTTAAACGGAAATATAGCAATCAGTGGTATGGAGTATGGACAGTGCGAACACCCGCGGATCAACGCCATAATCAACAAGGCCGATTCAGAACAACTTTGAATGTGCCTCGTTGCTAGGACGGCTTCAAAGTTACCGTTTACAAATTCCTAAGCCAAGAACTGATTTACTTACGTCCAAATCAGAAGTTAAAAAACTTCTGCCTATAGGGGGAATCGAACCATGGACCTTGTGCATTGGAAGCAGAGATGGTAACCATAAGACCAACGAGCCACACAAATTATTCGGTATAATTCAGTAGCTCATGTGTAGCGCATGATTCGTTACCGACCACCAGCAAATTCTGATAGAAAGTATTTTAAAAAGGATTAGTCGTTAATTTGAATGAAGCATTCACTTATCTGCATAGACCAAGGGTATTCCCTTTGATTACAATTAACGAAACTTTTTACCTTAAGAGATACATAAATAATTGTCCTTGGCCAGGTCCTTTGAACAGCTGATAATAATTTAAATAGACGATCACGATAGGGCAATGTTCAAACTAATCTCCCACCAGAGCGCAGAAAGATTGGGGTTTGGTCACAGTTGTCTGGACGTTGATAAAATAGGAATGTTTACAACATTTTGACGGCAGTGCATTTTTGTTGAAGTTGGTGACAGATTCATCACCAGAGTGCAGAACGATTGACGCTGGTCACCGCCATGTGGAAGTTCCACGGGAACCACAATATAAAGAGTCCTGTGACCAAACCCCTATCATGCGATCCTGGCGGAGAACCCGGGCGAACCAGCTTGGCATTATCAGTTGCGCAAAGTACGCATGCTATTTCACCACACACTCAAGCGATCTTCATAGTTTTGAGTCTACGATATTAGGGAGTGAAGCTTCCAAATCAATACTTCTTTTCAGTCATACCATAAAATCCAATACGACACTAGGGTGATGTTGGATTAATTTTGTACATGCCCTTCGTAAATTATAATACAAAAATATTTTGGTGGCCTTGGGGTCAAGGGTTAAGGATTAAGTGGAAAATTATGTACTCTGTATATCTGTTTAAAGCGCTTAAATCATTACGAGGTTATGTTTAAGTGTTTGTGACAATCTGTTGATTAAGAAAGTATAGGACATGCGTTTTAGACAGTGATGTTCGCTCGGCTGATTGACACCACAGGTGTTTTAAATTTTGAACATATTTCACTAATGTGGAAATAAAGGGCTGTGCAGTAATACATTTCTAAATTTTGTTTTAAAATAATTAATAAAAAATAAAGCAATTTTCACGGATTTTGATTTTGTTAAAAACTTCAAAATTGACTATATTCGTGTTTATTTTCTGGCTGATGAAAGACATTATTTTGAAAATCTAATACCGCGGGGCTGTCCATGTACGCTCTATTGACAACTTTGCAAAGTTTCATGTACGTCTGATGCATCTTGGCCGAGCGAATAACTATTTGCTAGCTGCCAAATGTTTCCCATTCCTTCAAGTAGGTACACTTCATTATTTGAGAACGCCAATACTAATCTTTGTAGATGGTTATAATGATTTTGAAAATCGTACAAGAAAAAAAATGTAGGTTGCATAACCGAATACTGTAAGAATACAGCGTTAACGAAAAAAAAAAAAAAATCTGTATTCTCAAAGGAACGCTAAAGTGATCTAGATACGACACATTTTCTCCCCAGTTCTCTCCGGAGATTGCAAATAATTTCAATGAAACAAAGACATAGATAAAATTTACTCTAGCAAATGCACTTTATAACACCGCAGGCTTTTCTCAACTATCCAGAATTGTTTGTTTATTCAACGAGAAATGTTTTGAAAATAATCTTAGTGGAAGAGGATTTAGATAGCGAACATTTGGCCTAGATTCGTGGTGCACATATTTTATTTAACAACCAGGATCTTCCTCGCTATTCTAAGGTATGACGCGGTAATGCTAAGTGCTTATGTAAATCTTAGAATATATCTACGTCTCAAGATTAGACTAAGACAGAAGTTGCTGCATTCTGTTATTAATTATTAATATTAAGGACAAATGAGAGAATGTCTCATTTGTCTCATGTCTGACATTTTGTTGAACTAAAATTCTTGCAATGTACAATCTTGTGAATTAAAAAGTTTTGTTATTGAATTATGCAAGTCTAATTTTTCTAATTAAACATATTATTAAATTTGAATATGGAATAGAAACGTATACGTAAAATGGGGTTTTTGAGAATTTTCTATTTAGTTAGATGTAATGAAAAAGTCGGACGAATTTGTCACTTAGCCTTACAGATTAAAGTACGAACACTAATTCTCCTTTTAAAAATTGTTTCAGAATTAAAAATTATTTCAAGATTGACACAGAGAATCCCCAAACTCTGTTGTCTTAATTTCTTAAAATTAACTTCTGCAGTTATAAAACTTTCGCTTACACCGTAAGATGTCAAACTGTATACAAATAAATACTAGAAATTAAACCTGGACTGTGATTAAGAGAATTTCCAATTAACAATAAACAATTTTTATTTTAATATTATTTTATATGATAGTATGAACTCTGTGAAAAAAAGTTTACGTTATGAATCTCATTTTATTTCCATATTTTAATGTTTATATTGTGTATTCACTGTACATGAATATTCCTGCCAGCTTAAAGAAGCCACGTTCTTTCTCAAAAAATATTCATCATGCGAAATAAGGCAATGCGCGTTTTCGACTTCTGCATTTCAGATTTGCATCGTAGAATGTATCACGTGCTTCACTTAACAAAGTTTTATGCTGACGAAATACACAAGCAATTCTTAGTAAGTTACTGAAACAATATTTACATTCTGAATAGTAGACGTAATGTACATACACAATCTAAAAAAAATCGTTTTTTAGCTGATTGGGTACACTCTAAATACACATTTATTTATTTAGTGGAAACTTGAGAATTGTAAAATGTGTTTAAAACAATAATGAAAACACATTTTAGTGTCCTATTCGTGTAGAATATAATACGACTTTTAGAAAATGAACCACGTCTAAACAAACGCATTGTTCACATGAACGCACAACACTCAGTTCATTTCAAAACACGCAATTCTATTGTACAGGGCAACAATCTAATACGAAACTCAAATATAATTTCTGTAAAACCTCGCACCAAATAGCTTACAAAGTCAACAGGGATTAGAGAAAGTTTCTGAATGAACTCTCTGGTTTATATTTATGCGTAGATTATTTCAATGCAACGAAACTCGGTTATTGTGTTGGTGATATGCTGTGTGGAGTGTAGAGTGTAGGGTGTGCTTGTGTGGTAAGGGGAAACAGGAATGGGGGGAGGATTGAGGGGTAATGGGAGCATTCTCAACATGAAAGTAAATGTAAAACGTTATAAAATAACTGTTCCAAAAATATTGTCCGGTCACAATGTATTGTGTTCAAAAGTCCAAATACAACATTTATTTACTAAAGAATATATGACTTTTTAACTGTAATTTACTTTTTTTAAATTAATGTGTGGTAAGGGTAAACGAACAGAGGGGGGAATGGGATAATTCTCAACATGAGAGATGTAAAACGTTATAAAATTATTGACAGCCTACTATGCACTGTGTTTAAAAGTCCAAATTCAACAATAATCGACTGAAGTATAACAAATAACTTTTAACTGAAATTCTCATTTTTATTAATTACATTTGTTATGAACTAAGATAAAATAAGCATGACTTTTATATCTGTCTATCCGTGTGGGCGTGTGCCACATCTCATGATAAAAACCAAACATGAC
Organism: Sweltsa coloradensis; assembly: GCA_024449915.1. Taxonomy (NCBI): domain Eukaryota; kingdom Metazoa; phylum Arthropoda; class Insecta; order Plecoptera; family Chloroperlidae; genus Sweltsa; species Sweltsa coloradensis. Next base: position 185,834 of record JAMZAV010000641.1, read on the forward strand.
GTCCGATTGATATTCGTTGTTTGATGGGCATTGTCCTTCAACAAGGGATACAGAATGCTTTTCGTCACCCTTGGAGTAAAGGGGAAGGCTATCCCCCCAGAAAATTTACAACAATGATTAAAAAACAAGTGAGGAACATTTTTAATTGTAAGCTTAGTTTGGACCCGGCGCCTCCACCAAAAACATTGATAAATTATTTTATTTTTCTATTCTTTTTCGATGATCTGTTGATTTGATTCGTTATTACAAATTAGCATTGCATTGTAGTAACATGATGCACACTTTATAGCTGCAGTTTATTTTAAATCCACGCTCTAAAACTATGTTTGGTGAAGAATTATCTACAATTTAGTAGCAGTTAAACCAATGATAGATTTTTGATAACAAAGAGTTAAACGGTGTAGAATCAGATACGGAGTAATTAATGTATAATAAAATATTCTATATGATGCCGTGCATGTGTGTTCCTGTATCGTATTATCTCTTAATTAACAAAACAGTGAGTCGTATGGTGTTTAGGATTTAATTTACCAAGTTAATTAATGAGGTAGAAAACTACTAAACAATCACATAAAAACATAATTTTAAAAATTATTATAAATATTGGCCAAGGATCTGATCTCTAAAAGAAGAAACCTAGATTTTTTAATATAGTAAAGTGTTCAAATTTTATACGGTCGTAAAACTTCTTGAGAGAGTTTTTAATGGTTTTGTTTATTTTATTTTTCCGGGAGCTTACGAATTGTTAAGACAAATACAAACTTGAAGATTGATACAGTTAAGAATTTAAATAATACAGCTCGACCGGGACTTAAACCCGGGTCTCCCGCATTCTGGGCGGGGGGTTGGAGGGCTTATATGCGTATTGTATGTTATTTATATTCCAGCTACGGCAGTATATTACTTTTTCTTTTCGTTTTACTTTTTAAGGTGATTTTTCCATTTAATTTTGTAATTTTAATTTGATTTTTTTAAATAATTTTAACGTCAAATTTGTTAATAAACAATTTAAATATATTTTCAAAAATATTGTCTTTCTATACATTGTTGTTGTAATTTTACTTTTTCAATCTTTGCCTAACGACTTTTCATTATTTCGTCTGCATTTATATAGATAGTTTTAATTAGTTGTCCTCCTTCGGATGTCAGTTTTCTCACCTGAGTAAGTTAAGATTTTTGACGTGAAAATTAATTAATAATCACAAACTTGATCAATTCAAGAAAATCGAGAACACATTTCTGTCATATTTCCCCCATTTTTACGTAACAAACTTTATAAATGATTATGAATTATGAATAATACAAGTCAACTTATGTCTCGAAGATGCTCTAGATAGCCTATAGTGAGCACACTATACAAATTGTTTAATTTCCTGACTCGAAGTCGCATACCAAGTGAGAGAGAGCACGACCACGCTTTGTTAGTCGCACGGGAGTCGAGCTTGACATCGGTTGAACGCGAGACAAAGCGAAGGAAGGTTGATACCACGTTCTGATAATGGGTATCCATTAGGGAAGATGCGGAGACAGTCCGCAGAAAACGACACCGCATCAAAGCTAGGGGGGGGGGGGGGAAGTTGGAACCAAGAAGCTACAAGCTAACGATCGAGAGAGGGGGTAATTAGAGTTTGAGGAGAGCGTTATATACAAAGGCAAAACGTTGTGTGTGCGGTTTTTTGGGAGTCGTTTGAAGTTTGAAGAACATTCGTTTTGGAAGTTTTGCGTATGTAGGAATATTAAGCGGATGTTTATATGTATGTTTGTTTGTATGTAAGTGTGTAGGTATATTGGCGAATGTTTGAATGTAAGTTGTGAATGTATATTGGTGACATTAAGTGGAAATATGTAGGTTAATGTATGAAAGTTGATGAATGTATATTAGTGAATGTATGCATGTATTTTTAATGTAGGTGAATGTATATAGGTATGTATGTTGGTGGATTTATGTTGGTAAATATATGAAAGTTCATGAATGCGTATTGGTGACTGTAGGAGGATTTATGTAGGTTAATGTATAAAAGTTGATGAGTTTATATTGGTTAACGTATGTGGATGTATGTTTGTATGAATGTAGTTGAATGTATTTAATTATGTGGATGTATGTAGTCGTGTAGTTATGTTTTTTATTTTTGTATGATTATGTACACCGAAGGTATTGATTGTGAGAGTACAACTAAATATAGGAGACAGGTTATCGATGGCATAGCATGCATATGATGTTGATAAATTTACATTCTGTAAATAATAGAGAAGTTTATCAACACCACGGATTTATGTAAATATGTATTGACAGGTTAATTTAAAAACTGAAACTAATACCACGAAATAGTGTTGGAATTTGTATTGGATTTGTCTGATAGTGAATCAAAAATCTTGTGCTCTTCTGACAGTGTGAACAACGCTTGCTTTTTCAATACAAATAGTAGTAAAATCAATATATTTTAAAGAGATATTTACGAAAAAGTCAACCGATCGTTCTTGTTCTTGGAACTTACTAATGACTGTATTGTGAAACGTAAATACACTATGGAATTTGTCAAAACATAACACAAAACTACAAGCTTTAGTCATCTAGCCTTGGCCATATATATTCGTACACACATAAACTGTAGAAGACAAAATTCATCTCTCATAATTCACCTATTTGAGGCTCCTCCCTCCATTACTAGAGGGAAAGCGACAAGACGAATGGCTTTATCAGGAAGGAAGCTTTACGTACAAGTTGGCTGGGTCTCCACTAGGGAGGGTATCAGGGCTCCAGAGAATGATAAGAAGTAGTTGATGTTGGGATCGGACTCCACATAATGAACCTACCATTGTTCGAGAAACAACGCGTAGCTTATTTCCCTGTACTGAATTCAATACAAAAAGTAAAACTAATGGGCAAACACTAAGTTTTGTTTTTTGTTTAATGCTTTCTATAATATTGTGCGTATATTAATGTTCATTCTTCTTATTAAGGGATATTATCGTATTTTATCTTAGTGGGTTTTCTTTGAACAAAAACTATCGCACTTAGTGGCTGTCATATCAACCAAAATATTGTGTGTATATATGGCTATATATGCTAACGGATATTATTGTTACCAAGGCACACGAGCCAAACATAATAAGATAATATTGCAGACACAAATAATGACTTATCCCCCCCTTCCCCCCGCCCCAACAACTACCTCTTCCTGACGACCAACTAAATAGAACACCATTTCACTTTTAAATTCTGCCAGGTCAGCAGATCCAAACTGCTCCGTGGTACATACTACATAAAACAGCTAACCACTCCACTGAACGCTACATTACACTGCAATTAAGTAATTAGAGCAAGTAACTACGAAACAGATGAACAGACAAGGTGTACGTAATCATAATATAATGGACGGCTGCTTTTGCCGCATTGTAATTTAACAGTATGTTTACATCAACAGCATTAGAGTGATACCCGTACATGTTTATTCACATTTATTTACTCTGTTATAATATGTGGTAGCTAAGTAAGAGTCCTAAATGTAATTTTTTTGTTTATTTTATTTATTTACGTATTGTTTTAACGTCTATTCTATTCATTTAAAAAAACTGATTTTCAAAGGATTACAACTAAATAAATTTAATTACTTAAGTGCAGATACAACAATGAACTATAGTTACGTTTAATTTGAAATAGTAACATTACAACAATAATGTATTAATAACAGGATAAATTGGGTAATTGAAAATGAAACCACTTGCACGGTAATAGTCAAAAGATGAAGGATATTTACTTTTTGTCATAGAAAAATACAAAAATGAAATAAATCACAGATTGACGATATGTTTGGTGGAGGTGCCGGGTTTGGTGAATGCTTACCATTAAAAGAGTTTGCTCACTTGTCCAAGCACATGCATCTTCATTCTTCAAACATCCTTGGGTACAGGAGGTGGAGGTGTGGTGAGGGGCAATGATATTTTACATCTATAGGTGGCTAGATCCCCAGTCTTAAATATGTCCGTACAGGCGCGAGCGTACCAAATTGAAGCGTCAATCTGACCTATTCAAGATGGCGATTTGGCGTTTCAATTTATGCTTTACATTATATTTTAAATGCGATTTAGTATTTTTCTAGATTTTTTTATATGTTTTTAGCTTGTGCAGCATGGGAATGCACAAACAGAAACAATAAGAAGGTATTGCATAAGGGAATGTAGTAATCAATTGGTATTAATGGCTAATATGATCACCTGTCAAACTGACAGCCATCTTGAAAATTATTTGGGCTCAAATCGGTCTCATCCACTTTAACATGCAAACTGACCTATTCAAGATGGCTTCAAATTATCACGCCTGTGGACCAATGATTGGGGATCTAGCCTACTATAGATGTTAAATATCATTGGTAACCAGTCCACTCTCTTGCCCCCAAAGTCACCAAAAACATCCTATATCCTCTTTGTTCAAGAGCGATACCTACAACAAGACCACTTCTCAATCGGTTTTTATCCTGAGACGTTACTTACGCACAGACGGACGAAAGCTATGCTCAATAATATGGAAGCTTCTCTCTTTAATAACTACTCTTTTTTTCTCTTATTCAAATTAGTTTCTCAAATACAACTTCGTAAAACATTATAGTAAACGAGTTATCATTATGTAAATACACTAGTTTCAGAAGCTCATTTCATCTTTGTGGGTAAGTCTTAATGAACAATTTCAAGTGTTCCCTCACGGGAGTTGAACCCAGACCATCCTGATGTATTTACTGCTGTAATTTCCAATACCTTAAGTATACTGTTCAATTATAGTAATGTAATAACAAAATAAAGAGAGAGAGAGAACTTTTATTTATTAACAAAACAAAACTCGGTTGTACAAATACAATTGCCACAAGGACACAGAATAAAAATAACATTCATTGATTAATAACAATTAAAAAGAGTTTTAAAATTGAAATACAAATAGAAGAAAACAGTAATAATAATACAATAAAAAAATTACACGTTTATACCATAAAGGTGATTCCTAAGAATAGCAATGGAACCTTTTAATGCCACCATTGAAACCTCTTGTATCAGTGTTATGCCTAATTTAAATGTATTGCAAAAGTTGTATTTCTAGTAGTATTTCTACACAATGCACAATTCCAACCCAATTAGCACAAACCGAATGTATTTACACAACAATTATTTTACGTGCAATACATATGTTTTACCTCAATAAAGAGCGTATCAAACTGGTGCAATTTGTTCTATTAATTGATACTCAATAATTGCATTTGTTTATAAATTGTAATTTTTGATGCAATGCGGAGATAAAATGTTTTCATATTCCTTATGGGCAGATCAAATTAAAAATATATTTATGAATAAATATGCTGTGTGATTTAGTTTTTTGATGAAACTAAAACTAAATTTTGATTGCCGATTGTTGATACGAGTGCAAATTGAATATACAAAGAGAAAAAAGCTTTTAAAAGTTAACTTAAAAAATTAATCTATGACGCAGGCATTTGAAATTCGTATCCACCTCGTCCAATGCGTTGTATACAAAGAAATCGAAACTAATGGAAATCCATACAAACGTATTTCTTAAAGTATTAGTATTATAAGTATAAGTATAGGTATTTTTAAAAAATATTATTAAAACATTAATTAAGAGTTCAACCAAAAGCAAGAAAGAACCACAGCTTTAACAGAAAATAAAAATCAGCAACTTTTAGTACTTTAAGCAGGAATACACTTCCAAGATTTCTTTCTCGTATCAAATTTTATAGCTCGTAAAATGCGGCAAGTGCTCTCTCTGTAGGGCGCATTTCTTGACTTTACGCTGCAGAATTCTTTCCAAAAGCCATAGAAAGAAATCTTTCCAATCATTGTAGAGGATTCAATATAAGCCACGGAAGATAATATTATGAGTCAGCCACTTTCTTGTTGAAAATTGCAATTGATATCACGAGGTTAATAACTTTAATACCAATGCAGACAAAAAGTTGCGTTTCACTTGTACGTAAGTATAGAATCATATCTTCATAACGTTGTTTAAGATTCACTTGTTAAAACTACGAATCATTGTAAGCGCTACAAATAATCAAATTCAGACCAAATTGAACTCGATATTACTTGGACAAATACACATCCAAATGACTACAAGCGGCCGCATAAAACTATTGTTTTTGTTTTATGGTCACTACGATTTTTGTAAGTTATTGTTTCTATAAAAAGTTTACAAAATAGGGCTTTAGATTTAAAATATATTTTTAAATTATCTTTATCTATTTTTAAGCGGCGAGTAGCTCTCATAAATCACATTTTCGGTATTATATAGCGTTTTTGATATGTAACTAAAAATAATGATTGTGCACTACTCCACTTGCCTGTGCGATAACATATATTGAATAGAGGCGGAATATAATAGTGCCAGATGTTAGTTAAAGCTTATTTCCAACAGCGTCACACGGATTTGTTACTGCGATAAAGGCAAAAGAAAATCCAAGACTTTTGATTGGTTATTAATATCTTATTGGCACGTCAGTGTAAAGTTACGACTGTTGATTGGGCCGACGTAAGCATTATCGATGTCTGATTGGTTTGTAAAATAAATTGTATTGTTACATCATTATTATTAATTTCTTAAAGTGAAGCATACATGAAAAATTAGGGATGTGCAAATCCATAAAAGCTAGAAAAGGGCTATGAGTCCCCAGTCAAAAAGTGTCTAACTTACTATGAAAAAATTAATACTTCTGAAAACTACATTTTAAATTAAAATACAAATAAGCAAACAAATATTATATAAGGAGATGGTAGAGGGTTAGTGGAGGAACCTATGACTGTCAAGGTTACACCGTCCTTTCGGATGGGACGTAAACCCGTTGGTCCCCTTGGTACTTTTCGAAAGAAGTAGGCTTCGTGCCGATAACGGGTTTCCCCTCCTCCCTTATGTTCATACTTCATCCTTATTTATCACCACTCATTGTCTCGAATAGCCAAAGTGCATTCGTTAAGCAATATCCAATCAATCAAGTAGAGGGTGAACTTATGATGATGTACAATAATTGAGCTATTACTTTCTTAAAAATTTAATGCATTTTCATAAGCTCTTACAACATTATTTTATCACATTTTAATGACGTTTTCAACAACATGATAACACGTTTTATAGTACTTCCCAGTTCCCCTTATGATAATTCTCAATTCCTTGTGACTCTGAGGAGAACTGGATTCAGGTATTCAACATGAAGTCAGCCAAGCTGCAAACAAGGAGAATGAGTTAAAGTTTCATCGTGTTAGGAGGAAACAGGACACACGTTTTAGACAACTTCCTGCTTTTCCGGAAGACTGACGCCACAGTTGTCCAAAACTTTACACAGTTGTCGTTGAAGTAGATATGCAGTTCCCTAGGTGCTTCATCAAACACATATTTGAGATAATACGTAAGAAAATTAGTTGATTTTAATGATTTGGGATCAGGCAAAAAAAGTTAAAAATACTGGTAATGTTTTATTACATAATATGTATTTGCAATAAATAATATGATATTAACCTTAAAATTAAACATATTCAATATTAACAATTAAGTGACAAGTCAAAACGAGGATACTTAACACATACACTGCCCTATAAAAAGAAAATTGTGAAAATATTAAATCAAAACAAGTAATTTAAGATTTAGTTTATCAAAACTATATTATTATGGATCAAAGATCGCCTATGAGTATTACTTTTCTGTACGTATGTGCGTGTGTTGCTTCTTACGATATAAATCGAACAAGGCAACCGATTTACATCCGATTTTGTGTGTTGTCATTCAAGGATGAAACAGAAAGTTTTTCTAGTCCGCGTTTTTATTTTTCGTATTTATAAATACCCGGCACCTCCACCAAAAACGAGATTTTTACCATGTCAATGATTGTATATTTAATTTTTTTTATTCTTCTTCATTGATCTGTTACTTAGTAGCTTCGTTGACGTACCAATTCTTGTGGTAATTAATAATTGATAAAATAAAAGCTGATAAAAAAAGTGTAATATACATCATTTCACGACTATAATCCAAATTATTCTTTAGCATCAATAATGTTCTACTTTCCTTAAGCAATATTGTTTCGCTAATAACCAAATAAACTTCAATGAAATAATCTAGAAAATATTACACAAGAGATATATCAGCCATCCAATAACAATATATCTCACGGTTCTCGTGAAACGATAATATATTATCTGATATATGGTTAAACCACTTGAACTAATCTTACCATCAATCTCTCTTCAATAACAACTACTCAACGCCCAAACTGAAGTTTTGATCCAGATTGTGCTCTATAGTTAAGCGTATTGATTTATAGCTGACATGGTTAAATCTTGCAGATAAGATGTACCATAATTTACATTGGCAAAACTATTTCCAATATTGCTATTTCCAGTTTGGTATTTTATCGCTTGGAATGGATAATGAACGACCAGGGTTCGATTCCGGACGGGGGCCACGCTAGTGCTAGAGATAATCCAATAGTGTATACCGGCTACGTAGTTTATCATTGTGTGAACGTTGAAATAACTTTAAAGCTTGTCATGAAATATATTACACTCATATCGTTGTTCAATTCTTTTATTTCTTTTTACCGCAATACATTATGTAAGGATGTATTCGAATAACTTTTTTACTAACCAGTTTTTTTGGTTTGAGAAGTAACTCACAACGGATCGTGTTTTGTGGAAGGTAGATGGAAATAAATAGGTTTTTCGAAAATTATAATGGAATGTACCTACAGATCGTTAATAAGTATGTTGTTACTATATTATGACGTGTGAAACAAGATATAAATGAAATTGCGAAATAAAATAAAACGTAAATATTGTAGATAAGGTGCATATTAACGAGTTAATAATAATATTCAAATACATGAGGGATGAATATTAAAGTTTTAGATAACAGATTAACATATAGATTACAAAATTCTTATAAATATTTAAGAAAGCAACGCTCCCCTATTTGTATCACTATTCTATCCATCAGTTCGTCTTTACTTTGGTCACGTCTCTCGGGGAAAAAAAAATACACGACAACCGATTGAAATGCATTTTGTTCGTTGACATTTGAAACATAGAATGTTTTTGGTGACGTTTGGAGTCAAAAGGGTGGAGATATTCTTTTTTAAAAGAAGAAGCACTTTCCTGTACTCGGCACCCCCAGCAAAAAGAACACCCCGTGGTGGTGTTTCTTTTTCTTTGAGAATCTTTTCACTTAGTAGCTTTGCTCAATAGTTTGTGTACTCGTGGTTGACACAAAAACATAGAGTAATGTACAGTTTAAAAAGTAAAACTATTCTGGATGAACTAACTACATTAAATTGAACATGGTGTACGTATTTAGAGTTGTGGGGTAGTGTGCCAGTGTCGCTTGCAGTTGGACTGTGTAGAAGGTTAAAATATAAATATTTATGTAAAGCATTCTTTATCGTTTTTCTTAAAAAACAAACAGTCTGCTTAAAAAAATATGACGCGACATAAAAAATATATAGAAAAACAAACGTAGCAAAATAAAACAAATATATTCTGCAATGTAGCAGCCGCAAAACGTCACATTGGGACTGGCAAGTTTTGTAAAATGAAAGTGGTCCGAAGTGGTCTGAAGAACGTGTAAGTAGGTTATGTGACATACGAGTGAGACCCTTCCCCCATCCCTAGGGAGTTTAGTAAACGGGACGAGATAGGGAGGGGGTGACATTCCAAGTAGGCCCAGCAACGATTGGATGGGATAGCCTAGTTTGGCTTTAGTGAGATGGAGATTTTTATGTTTTTTTTTTGTTAGAGTTTAAATGAAACGAAGAAGTTCAAAACCCCTTTGAAGCGTTTTCCCCCCTGATTGGTTTGTGTATTGGTCACGTTTTTTCAATTTCGGAAAATGTATGGGCGGCACGGACTACGATTACGACACAAAATCGCGAGTTTAATTTAATTTATTGATATATCTGTTCCCAGGGGTGAAAGGGTAATGTAGGGTCCGAGCACGACACTTTTAACCAACACGCGCGAGAAATTTATAAACTCGCATTCAAATATACACAATTTATGGTCGCTTCATTTTGAGTAACAATCAAAAACAATAAGGCGGAGTCCAAATGCGCACGGTACCACAATAACATACTAAATTCAAAGACGTGATGTATTGAATGGATATTGCAAGATTATTTTCGCAATTTTCGTCAATTTAATATCTTTAATTTTAAAAGTCAATTCCCTGCAAAAAAAAATCCAATAATCATGTGCATCACAGAATCAGCACCGGCCTGTCAAGCTAGACACATCACCTTCGTCATCTTTCTCTTGTTGCTACACCAGATCTCTACTCTTTGCTGTCCTTCCACTTTATCTCTTATCCCAAACCACTGTCCTCTTCTCTCTCTTCCACATTTGAGTACAGCTTGTCACTTGTCTCGAGATCTTCCCAATATTCATAATTGTCATTTAAATTAAAAAATTAATTGATATTCTTATAAAGGCAGTAAAAAGTAAAAATGTCACAAACACTGCAGGCAATGTACATAAAAAAAAAACAGTAGCTGTTGTCCACCTTTGTTAATCAGTTTTTAAACTGAATAGGATAGACGTAAAATAAATCAATTAAAAAATCAAAAAAATAACTACAGTTTTGTAACAAATTGTATCTCGAATCTGAGCATTTAGCTTTGTCAACCACCAGGAAAATAATCATCTCATAATGTAACTATTTATTATTCAAACGCGTACACATTAAATAACGTCCATTTGCTACTTGCCCCCCAAAAATGTATATTTATCGGTGTCATTCCGCCTTGTAATGAGTATTGTGAAAACATTGGAAATAATGGCTTTCGCGAAAGAGATGTATGTATTCATTGTTTGTGACCTCAATAGTGGAAATACTTTAACATCAATGTGTTTTTATTTAGCACGCGCGTCTAACGACTGTATGATGCTGTTCACAGCGAATAGTACTCAATGATTAATACGTTCACTTACATATTCATAATTACCTGTCATTACGTTGTTTGCAATGTAGGACTAGGATAGATTATGAATGGTTTATGAGTGCATTAAATTGCGTTTTGTTCGAAGATTAACATCAACTAATGTTTGTTATTTGTATTTGCTTCTTGTTTTAGTCTATACATCACTCCCTATTATTATGTTGCTCACTTTTAGCTTCTGGTACAGTTGTCATATTTGTGCTACTTGATATTATAATTATTTACTTTTCCATTTCTTTTTCTCCATTTCTATTAAGTACAATTTAATCTATTTAATATATTAATATACTATTTCAAAATGATATCAATTACTGGTGTTTTATTATAATTATCGTTATTTCAAAATAATTTCATTAATTAATTTAATTAATTAAATTAAATTTATTGTCCTCAATCGTACATTTATCGTACTACATATTTAAAGATGTTCGTAACCATCATTAAGAGATCGCACTGTTGGGTAAGAGGGGTGGAGGGGAGGGGCTTATTCTACGCATGAAAAGTCCCCTCTTTTGAGTGTAAACTTTAAGCCCTTGGCGCAACGAAGTACGTACGTCTGAAAGTAGTTTTGTAGTTTCTGGTGGTGCCCGCGGTCAATCGATTAACGATGATTTGAAAACATCTATCGCGGGTAAGGAATTATTTGACCGTCGATAGTGTCTGCACAGACAGAGTTGCGCCGTCCGCTTTAAATTATTAAAGTTCGCCACTGAAAATCATTTCAGTTAAGCATAAATGCATAATTTTTATAAACACAATAACATAATTATTATTGTACAGGTATTAACCCACAAGTTTCAGGTAACTAAAAATAAACAATTAAAATTTAATTTAAAACACTACAAATACATTATAAAAATCACTCAATTCATGAATAAATACTGTAAAGTTAAAATTATACAACAGATAGGCCTACAATAAGAAAAACTTGAATAAACGTCTGAAAAACAAAAAAACGGCTGAAAAAAACAAAATGAATGAAAACAAAATGAAAATAAAAAAAAAATCTTAAAAATACAAAACTAAAGTGAGATAGATCGATGGATAAAGTGTGTAATTGTAAACTGGTATAATACCTGCTTTAAATTAATGAAATTTCAGTGGTTGATGTATTCAATAGTTTTGTACGAATGGATAATAATTTTTAGTAGGTTTGAAATTTGGTTTGCAGGAAATGTGTTATTGATTTATTCTATCTAAATATTTAAATTTGATGTAAGTATACAAAGCTTTACACCTTAATGTCTGCGCCACATGACAACCCGAACGGAAAGCCTCCAACATCAATCAATCACCCCCACCTTGTCTTCCCCGCGTCTTCGGATGACATTCACCATATTTCTCATCCCCTATTGTCTCTTGAACAGCCAGGAACACGATTCATTGTCTTCCTTTGATCATATTTCACCCTGACAAGACACAATCTCCTATATGTGTATTATTATCTTCGAGGGAATATTCCTGGTACCTTATATTCATTATGGCTAAACTCACGGTTAATCCCTGCCCTACCGGGAGTAATTTCCGCACCCTTACCACCCCCCCCACCCCCACCACCACCACCACCATCCTTATCCCTCGGGTTTTAAATTGGTAGACCTGGGAAGCTTAATACCTATACAAAGCGCGATACCTATTGAAAACTACCTCAGACGGATTACTAGCGGTTTTACAATTTACATCCCATGTTCTTTAGAATTCATTCAGAGGAAACTTTTACTTTACGTACGTAAAGAATCTTAACATAAGTTAAAAAAAATATGTATATATACATATGAATCCAAGTATTTGACGAAAATTTTAAAAAAAATGTGAATAACAATTTGACTTTTTAGGTAATACATTATTGCGAGTCATAATTTTATTTGTACTGAAGTACGAAATAATTATAATGTGTATGGAGAAGGAACCATGAATAATATTTGGTTAAAATATAAGGTTAGGAACAAGGGATTGGATGAGAAGCGTTCGGTTCCATCAAAATAAAAATATTATCTTAAGATAACTTAACCCTCAGTTGTTTTAAAACTGAACATTAAATCCAGAAATATTCCAGATTGAAAGTAGAGAAACCCTTCATTTACTTAATTTGGAGTAAAGTAAACTGAAACTGTAGTTTGATATCTGGTTAAAACAAGACATATCAAAATATTGCGTGTTAAAAATATGTACTCTTCAAGACAACTTATTTTCAGTTTTCAACAATGTTTTGCGATCCGATTTAAAAATGATTTTGTGTCGTGCATATTTCATTGCTTTCATCGCATTTAACCTAAACGGTTTTATACCAACATACAAAATGTAATCAAAATTGCCTTATGGTAAAAGACCCATTTTAACACATATAAAATATATTGCGAATTCAATAAATTGAGTTGAAATTTCTGTTTTCTGAGTGCAAATTAATTTTCCCCAATATTAATGGAGGGGATTTGCAGTGGATTTAGAAAATAGGGCAATGGAGGATAATGTTATATATTTGTACGTTGGGATGATTGGGCATATTGTGGCAAAACACATTCCCAGTTACGGATAACCATACAAATACCTGCTTGTTCGTGTACACTTAGTCTAGCCGACCGCGATACCAGACCACCTTTTTAAATAATTAAACTTTATTGAACGATTGATTTTGTGGTTCAACAACCAGAAATTGTGCTGTGGTTGTAAGAGTTAAAGCCATTTAAAAAATCTACATTAGATTTACAGTTGTATGGATCGATGGTCTAGGGATTGTTAGTTTGTGTGGCTCGTTGGTCTTCTGGTTAGCCTACCTGCTCCCAATGTAGAAGGTTTAGGGTTCGAATCCCGTTAAAGTCAGAAGTTTTTCTAACTCCTGACTATAAACGGTGACTTGGGAGCCGTCCTAGCAACGAGGCACATAATAAATTTAAAGTTGTTCTGAATCGGCCTGGTTCATTCTGGCGTTGATCCGCGGGTATTCTTACTGTCCATACCACTTATTGCTATATTTCCTATTAAAAACATATCTGTCTTTCGTTGGTTATCGCTCACTCGTCGATCACGTCGGGGTCTACAAGGTTGGCTTGGTCGCTTTGGTTTACTGTCCTCCACTGAAAATCAGTTATATGACTGAGTGGGTAGACTCTTAATACGAATTTATTTATTTAAAGCAGAATGTCCCGTATTCGATCCCCGCTTCAGGCAGAAGATTTTTAAGTTTTGGATGGAGTTTTTTTAATCCGTACGATATATATATATATATATAAAGGGTAAACAGTCTTAGCAACAAAGCACATTATGAAATTAATAATATAAAAGTTGTCGTTAGTAGCTTTGTAGATAATGATTTCGTCCGCTGGTATATCATGGATAACCAGTTATATTAATTTGATTTACCATTTACTGGTTTGCCATTGTTCACCCATTGATGACGTCGTCATTTACAAGGTTGATTCAGAATTCTTTATCTTAAAATCCTCCACTAAAAATCATTTCTGAACTAAATTGGTAGATTTTAAAAACAAGCGTTTCTCTTGTTGTATATTACGAACTCAAAAAGAGAAAAAATAATGATTAACATCCCAATTCTATTATGTCATGTGAGGAAAATTGAAAATTAATGTCTTTGAATGAACAAACAATCTACAAACAACTTTTCAGCAAATCCTTGTTGATTTTTTAAAACTTTTTTTGGCTCAAATACGCGAATTATCTGCAAAGTTATTGACAAGAGTAACAAACTATCAGTGAGCTGAAAATGAGTCAATTACTTGGAAAACGCTTACGTTGGGTTTTACCGTTGGATTCGATATTTGTAGCTCCGGCGAACACGCTTTATATCTTACCATGTTATGTTTTACGATAGCAGATTTACTACTGCCCCACATCTTAGCAGTTTATTATCACGTATACACGTTAATAATATTTTATCCTCTTTTGAGTAGTAGTCGTTATAAAGTACTTATTATGCTGGGGACTGATCATTTCGTTAAAACCTATAAATGCATATCAATTGCAATTTAAAAAACATTTAACGGGGGATCCTTATCCCATCGGTTAAATTGGTAACCTGGAAGCTTAATACCTATACAAGCGCGATACCTATGAAAACCACCTCAGACGGATTACTAGCGGTTTTACAATTTACATCCCATGTTCTTAGAATTCATTCAGAGGAAACTTTTACTTTACGTACGTAAAGAATCTTAACATTAGTTTAAAAAACATGTTTATATACATATGAATCCAAGTATTTGACGAAAATTAAAAAAAAATGTGAATAACAATTCGACATTTTAGGTAATACATTATTGCGAGTCATAATTTTATTTGTACTGAAGTACGAAATAATTATAATGTGTATGGAGAAGGAACCATGAATAATATTTGGTTAAAATATAAGGTTAGGAACAAGGGATTGGATGAGAAGCGTTCGGTTCCATCAAAATAAAAATATTATCTTAAGATAACTTAACCCTCAGTTTTTAAATACTGAACATTAAATCCAGAAATATTCCAGATTGAAAGTAGAGAAACCCTTCATCTACTTAATTTGGAGTAAAGTAAACTGAAACTGTAGTTTGATATCTGGTTAAAACAAGACATATCAAAATATTGCGTGTTAAAAATATGTACTCTTCAAGACAACTTATTTTCAGTTTTCAACAATGTTTTGCGATCCGATTTAAAACTGATTTTGTGTCGTGCATATTTCGTTGCTTTCATCGCATTTAACCTAAACGGTTTTATACCAACATACAAAATGTAATCAAAATTGCCTTATGGTAAAAGACCCATTTTAACACATATTAAATATATTGCGAATTCAATAAATTGAGTTGAAATTTCTGTTTTCTGAGTGCAAATTAATTTTCCCCAATATTAATGGAGGGGATTTGCAGTGGATTTAGAAAATAGGGCAATGGAGGATAATGTTATATATTTGTACGTTGGGATGATTGGGCATATTGTGGCAAAACACATTTCCAGTTACGGCTAACCGTACAAATACCTGCTTGTTCGTGTACACTTAGTCTAGCCGACCGCGATACCAGCCCACCTTTTTAAATAATTAAACTTTATTGAACGATTGATTTTCTGGTTCAACAACCGGACATTGTGCTGATGTTGTAAGAGTTAAAGCCATTTTAAAATACATTTTCTAGTCTTCTTTTCTTTTTGTTGATACAGAGATTTGCGAACATGATCCCAATGCAGAATGTCTCGTATTCGATTCCCGCTTTAGGCAGAAGATTTTTTAATTTTAGATGGACTATTTTTAATCCTTATGATACAAATATATAAACGTACATTATTTAAAGGGTGAGAAGTTTTAGCAACAAAGCACATCGTAAAATAAATGACATAAATTTGTTCCAAACCAGCCTTGTAGGTGCTGGCTTCGTCCGCTGGTAAATCATGGACATCCAGCGATATTAATTTTATTGCCATTTACTGGTTTGCCATTATTTACACATTGATGACGTCGGCATCGACATGGTTGGTTCAGACTTCTGTATCTTAAAATCCTCCACTGGAAGTCATTTCTGAACTGAAAAGGTAGATTCTAAAAACAAGCGTTTCTCTTGTTATATATGACCAACTCAAAAAAAAAAATAATGATTAACATCCCAATTCTATCATGTCATGTGAGGGAAATTGAAAATTAATGTCTCTGAATGAACAATCTACAACCAACTTTTCAGCAAATCTTTGTTGATTTTTTAAAACTTTTTTTGGCCCAAATACGCGAATTATCTGCAAAGTTATTGACAAGAATAACAAACTATCAGTGTGCTGAAAATGAGTCAATTACTTGGAAAACGCTTACGTTGGGTTTTACCGTTGGATTCGATATTTGTAGCTCCGGCGAACACGCTTTATATCTCACCATGTTATGTATTTACGATAGCAGATTTACTACTGCCCCACATCTTAGCAGTTTATTATCACGTATACACGTTAATAATATTTTATCCTCTTTTGAGTAGTAGTCGTTATAAAGTACTTATTATGCTGGGGACTGATCATTTTCGTTAAAACCCATAAATAGCATTATCAAATTGTCATTATAAGTTTTTAACGTAACTGACATCAAAAGTAAGTGAGGGCGCGCAAACCGTTAGGACATTGTGCCACTCCCTACCCTAGGGGAAGTAAGTTATTCTTTATTTGCTAGACCGATACAACGTGCATGTATAGATCTCTTCAGATAGAGTGAGTGAATAGATCGAAAGTTATAGCATGACATCGAATTTTTGGAAGTAAATTCTCCCGTACATACCAGCTGACATTTGCTAGATGTCCCAGGAATACCCTGATCTTATTCTTATTCACATACGGGAGTTGGCGAATGTTTGTTCGATTCTTCAATTGAAATTAATGAATGTGTGTTTGTTTAATTTAATAAGTTGATCAACTGTAAAATTTTCAAGGAAATAAAGTTTACCCTAAATTAAACGGGTAGTGCTGAATTTCTTGAATGTCCTTAAATGGTCGACGATGGGATAAAGATTTGCGTTTAGTTTGCTTATGTGAATATGAAAAAAGTAAAGATACATTTTAATATGTATGTCTGTATATTTGAACTACATGATTAAATGCTGATGCGAGAACCTCCCCACAGTTCAATGTAAAGGGAAACTAAGTAAACAATATAATGTAGACAAATTGAATAACTTAAATACAAATTTATTTAAGTTTATGTAATTTGTGAAATGGCTTAATGAGAGCAAAATATATCAAAATTGATTCGATGCTTCATGTGGAAGTAAATGAAAAGAATTGTGGTTCTAGCTTTCAAACAGTCATAGTTGAAGTGTTGAAAGTACGCTGAAATAGTATTAAGCTTTATAAAATAATTGATTGAATGAATAACTTGCTGACAGAGACTTACATGTTAAACTAAACATGATCCAATACTTCGATGTATAAATTCAACCATGATGGATAAGCCAACAACATAGAACAAAACATTAGCAAATTGTAACACATCCTTCATGGGTTTGAACAACTCTGACACAATTCGCGATTATTGGATTTTGGATTGAGGTCATAACAGAGCTACAATCTACGTGCATTTGAACGAGGACAGGATAATCACATCCATGATGTAAACCATGTGTTGTTTTTAAAACATATTCGCTTGCAACACTTGTGTCATGAAGTTTCCAACTTATTATTTATTTCGCCGACAGAGGTGCTCATGTGTAGTGTGTGAGACGATGAAACGGGAGTTCACTGGTTCGAATCCAGCTACTGGCACTTCTAAAAGTTTTTTCCGAGGTTCTTCAGTAATGGATTGAGCTGTTTCAAATATCCTTTGCAGAGTCCCTTCTTTATTTCGTAACACGCTGATTACAAAGTCACCAAAAGGTCACACAGGATATAACTGATGTGAACATTACAATAGGTATAATTACTAAAAAGTTCTTAGTTGTTATTTAATATCGCATTTTATTGTAGAACGAAAAATAATGTAAATGCTTAATTCATTTATGCACAAAAGTTAATCTGTTTAAAAACAAAAAAACGTTATAAAATTTGATTTGATTGCAAATATAATGTACCAGTTCAAATTGGAATTTAATCTCACACTCAATTACAAAAATATAAAAAATAACACATCTCCCCCTTCGTAACTGAGTGTGATATGACCGACTGTCCAATATACCACACGACAAATATGACTGATTGCAATGTAATTTTGATATATTTTCTTCACAATAAAGTGCAGGTTTGGCTTACAAATGTAGTTATGGTTAAGTCGTTGTACAAAATATTATAAGAAATGTAAATATAAAATACTTACAAGAACTATTCTACATTATAAAAATGAAATACTTTGTAGAGTTGGCGCTGAATTGATATTATAAAATGCAGTAAAAATTCGATGTATTACACAATTCTCGATATAAGCATCTTGATGACAATTTTACAACAAACATATACGTATTTTGTATATGTAGATGTTTTTGGAAATGTTGTTTACACCATGATGAAACTTGGAAAAATGTTTGATAAATTCAAATAACGATTTGTGACTCCAATATCCCGAGGCATGAGAACATGTCAACCAGATATCAAGTCGAGAAGAAGTTATTCGTAATATAGCGTTAAATTAAATATTCACATCTCGGCGATGATGGAAATTCATCTTCTGACGTATCCTAAATATACGTTCCATTATTATTTAAAAACGTCAAACTGTCAGTCCGGTTTTATTTTCTACTTTTGAAAAACATTTACACTTATCAAAGAGGAAATTACGTATACGTTATTTTATCAACAAAAAACAAAAATGGTTGCACGATTTTATAAATTTTGTAAATGCTAAATTTTATGATGATGCAAGGACCTAAGTTTGCGTAGCCTCATTTTTTAATATATAGATATACATGAAATAGCATTTTGATTTTTAATGTTTAAAGCATTTGTAATTTTTAGTTCAACATTTTGTGGCATTTATTTTATTGCCACAATTTGTCACTTGTGTGTTTGATTGCCTGACACTTTTATTTTAATATAATGCAATTAAATATAAAATAAAACAAACGTGAACCGATGTTTAAGTTTGATTAATTTTGTATTTAAAGCATTGAAAATCCACGAGTTCCGTAAAATCTTAAGCACTTTTAGGGGTTACAAAATAAATTTGAGAATAGAATTTATAGCACAAACATTGTTATACGTATCTTTACTTATAATTCATATTTATAAGATAACATAAACATTCATTTTGTGTAGGTATCACCCTTAGGAGTTGTTGTAAGAGTCGTACTTAGACATTCCTTTTTCATTACAAGGATCATTAAAATAATATGAGAAGAAAACCCACTGACACTTTCCTCATTGCACATTACTTTTCATTTTTTAAAATGTGTAGATAATTTTAACGCTCATAGAATTATTTCGTTCTTACATCACGTTTAATCACGTGCTTCTTTAGTGACGTGAAAATTTCGGTTTTGATGGTCAAACAAATAACAATTATTTATAATTTAAAATATGTTCTCTTTTTGTCAAAAAACAACTTTTACACCCTGAAAATTTTAATTTTTTGTCCCAAACTAAATTGCAATTATTTGAGTTAGTAAGTTGGCTCAAAAAATACAAATTTAATTATTCATTTAAAAACATTAATTTAATCAATGATTACATTTGCAGAAATCAAAGCTAAAAGGCAATAACATTGTTAAACGTTAATATAACAATATTTACAAGAAAACAAAGTTAAAGGTAAATTTTATGAACGAGCAACGCGAAACTCTTTTATATCCCCTCAAGAAGACAAAAGATTATGACAAATTCACCCTCAACAACAAGCAATCTATCTCTCTTTAGATGTTTCATCTAATAGAAAAGCATCCTTATTCCTTAGCATCCTGCTAGCGTCAGGACTTAATTACATCCGTAAATATCCGAGTATTCTAGTAACGTCCCGACATTAATTATAAAACAAAACCAAAGGAACATTTTGCTAGGTTTGCTCTTAGTAATGAATGTCGCTTACAACTGTGTGGTACACTTTCGGTCTGGCTTATGACGTAGCCATTGTGTTATCTCGAGACAAAATAGGATTGGATGGCCAATAACACTCGAGCAATAGTTTGAGATTGCGTTAAGAGGGTAATGTATGAGACGAATTTGGGCCAAGCATAGAGATTATATGAAACTTAGGGATGTAATTTTACGTTTCTTGGTTATAGGGGGTTAAAGTGTGTTTTTTATTTTTTACAAACGCAAGGATATTTGAGAGTGGGATTTAGGGTGGATTTTCTTAACCGTTTATCATATATTTATATTAATCATAGTGTTCTTATGATTTTACTAAAACGATATATTGGGGTACGGTAAAAATATATTAAGTGAACTATAAAAAAACCGTTCGTTTTGTGGTTGGCTGGCATAACGGTGAGAAAAGGGTTAGAATTTAGATTACTTGTAAATACTCAAAACCATTTTATAATTACTAATTTTTTTTGAGATATTTAAAGGTCTGGTTGAAATAGATAACTTTTCAATAAATCTAGAGCATTCCCACATAATTACACATATGTCTAGTAGGGGTCCTTTAAAGTTAGCCCCGCCCAATAACAAATATGAACAAAGGAATACACCATATTTTTGCACTAATTTTGCACCAAAATACACCACCAATTTCAATTTTTGCACCACTCGCATACAGGACTTATTCAATAATTAAGTGGGCGGGGCCAACTTAATGACAGCCCCGCCCAATAGACCGATTTCAAATCTGATTGCACGTGAATTTTGCACTAATTTTGCACCAAAATACAACACCAATTTCAATCTTTGCTCCACTCGCAAGCACCACATACATTACGGTAATAAAAATTATTTCGTAAAAAATTTATAACCAAAACTATATTCGTGATATGTTAATGTTACGAACAAAAATCGTGTTTAATCAAAAACGATGTCAAACTAAATGAACAAAATGGCATAGCTTACGATTAAATTTACTTTTTTTATTTTATTTATCTAACGTCTATCCTTCTCAGTTATTTAAGCAGACCATTTTCAGAATTAACTGTGCATGCGCGCTCCGATGCAAAGCATTATGGGAGAAAGGGACATTTACATGCTAAATGCCATATGATTGGATTGTCGCGGACTGCACTGCCATTGTTGGAAACGAAGTTCTCCACACACCAGAGCATATGGCATTTAGCATGTAAATGTCCCTTTCTCCCATAATGCTTTGCAACGGAGCGCGCATGCGCAGTTTATTCTTAAAATGGTCTAGATGCTGGCACATCAATGAACTTCAGGTAAGTAAATATTTGAAATTGTAATATCACAACAACATTGCACTAAAAGTTAAAACACAACAATTTTATTAACAAATAAAATGATATTGAATGCAAATAATTATTGAATCAAATATAAAAAAGTGGTGAAATAACGGGAAAATAAATCGAAAAAAAAAACGGTAAAAACTAATTGAAGGACTTTTAATACAAATTAAAAAAACTGTTTCCTTATCTCCAAATTGGACGTTAATATGTAGTCGGCGGACTTTCTGATTTTAATGCTACTGAAGCTGCCTTTAATAAAAGTCGTTATTCAATAAAATCGGATTCATGAAAACAAAACCTGAAAAAAATATCCAACTGAACATGTGTTGGGTATAAGAGATTCCTTTCGAAAACTGTGGAGTGTGGAGACGTATTATTTTTAGGAAACCGGATATATGTTAGATTGTTTAGTAGAGATGCGAATTTCTTTAAACGCGGCGGTCCGTCCCGAAAGTCAGCCCGAAAGCCTGGATTTTATTTTATTTTATTTTATTTATTTATTTAACGTCTATCCTATTCAGTTAAAAACTGATTTACAAAGGACAACTAAATAAATCTAATTACATAGATGCAGACACAACAATGAACTACAGTTAAGTAAATATTTGAAATAGTAATATTACAACAACAATGCATTAGAACACATCAATTTTGGTTACAAATAAAAAGGATATTAAAGGCAATTAATTAATGAATTAAAAAAAGTGGCGGAGAAGAAGAAAAAAAATGATGGAAGAAAGAAAGAAGAAGTTAAACAAAAAGAAAAACGAAAGAAAGAAAGAAAGAAATGAAAAAATAGAAAAAGAAAGGGAGAAAGACAAAAGAAGAATTTTTTTTTTTTTAAAACGAAAAGAAAAAACTGATTTATTAGACGATCCCACTCAAACTCAAATGAGGTATGCCAAAAATCAGGATCAGCAAATCAGGGAGTAATCAAACTTTCGCGGAAGAAGCCACTGAACGCGAATCTTCATTCTTGTGTTCAAATCTTGATAACAATTTAGTACGAAAGATCTTGACTCTAATGTATAATTATATCAGATATATAATTATTTAAAATTGTTCAAGTCCAAAACTGATCACATCAATGATACAGGACACCTAACTCAACTTGCAAGCACCACCATCGGGCGGCAACCAGACAATCTTGTCATAAAAATATCATTGAAAATTCATTGATTAAATCATAATCAAAGCAATATTGAACAAACAAAGAGAACAGCAAAATCATAAATAAGAACTTATGAAGATAAATTAACATTACACAAACACACAGACAATGACCCACAAATAAACAGTAAAAATCAAGTTCTTCTTTGCTTTTTGATTCATTATCATTGTATCAATTTTAATTTTAAATTGTACAATTCCTACCTCAGTAAACTGGCTTCTAATATCATAAGAAATTGCATTCCAAAAGGTTACGCCTCTGTACCAAAATGACTTTCTAAATGCTTCAGAAATTAATCTAGGAACTTGCAATGAGTACATTAAAATAGAATTTTTATTTATAGAAGACTATAAAAATCTTGTGGATTTTTCCCTATCTATATATTGGGCAGTTTAAAGCCAAGTGCCGATTGACATGTTTACGAATTATGAACGTTTATGAGTTTGTAAATTGAGCTTGCATTGACATTGATTGGAAAGATGCCGCCCGGAAAGACCGAAAACATGAACTGGATCGACATATAAATGATTCCGGCCTAGCCCGGCCATCGATCTTTGGACTTAAGTCCCATCAGTTCTTGCCCTAGGAATGATTAAACGATGGCTTTGGAGCCATCATAACAAATTTTAAGGTTGTTCCGAAATAACCTTGTTGATTCTGACGCCGATTAAGGGTGGAACCGTGTCCAGCTTGATAGAACGGTGTTTCCATGGGTGTTTCCCACTTAAATATGCCGGGCTCTATTTGGTCATTGTTCGTTCGTTCATCGAGTCGGCGCCGACAGGGTTGGCTTGGTCCACTTTAAATTGAAGTCACCCACCGAAAATTTGTTGGGACTGAGCGGGTAGACTCAAATACGAGTTATATTCTTTCTTTCTTTATTTCTTTTAGTGTGATGATTATCTTATGTCATCGAAACTGGTAAAACATGCATGGGAGCAAGTTATAATTTTTTTTTTTGCATCTCGCATCGCGACTTTTAATAAAGGAACCATGTTAAAAAAAGAAATTGAAATATGCCTATTTTCCTGCATTTTGTAAATATATTTTTTTATTTGCTTAATCTTATTTGTGAATTTTAATGGGTTTTTAACACTTTTGACTACCTTCCCTATTGTCTCAGTTTATTTTGATTTTGATTGAATTTATTATTATTTTTACTATTATTATTATATATATTATATTATATTTATTATTATTATTATTATTATTATTATTATTATTATTATTATTATTATTATTATTATTATTATTATTATAATTATTATTAAATACAAGATTTTTAAGCATAAACCCACTTTGAGGACATTATTAGTGAACGATTACAATTGTCGTTAAAGTTTGCGTTGGGGAAAACTTAATATTTTCCTAATGATTGTCTTGAATTAATTTAATATCCACTAGATAGTTTTTAATATAATTATTATGATATGTAAGTAGGCACATCTACTATTTAACTCTCTATTTTACTATGGAATCATAGTCAGGACTGTTAAATAGGATTGGATTACTAAAATAAAAACAGGTAAATCACCCATTTTCATATTATGATCTACAAAATGAATTAAATTGTCATTCAGTTCTGTATTATCTTTTAGTTTCGGTATAAAAATAAAAATAGAAACAATAATTTAAATAACGAGACATCAAATTTCATAGAAATCCTCCTGATTTCTTAGAATACCACACTGTTTAATAAATGTATTTGTTCAAGTATACAATAGTAACAAGTGGTACAAAGTAAAAGAACTATGCACCGATGTATACAAATTACAAAATTTAAAATATATTCCTCACGGTAGGGAGGGACGCATGTGTTTTAACTCCATTTAGCCACATCGTAAATTTCATCACTTTGTCATTGCGCATAGAAATATATTATTTAAGACAGCGTCACAGTCATGTGAAATGGTTAAATACGTTACACGTTCACTACCAAGTTTAAAATTCACCGAAAATATTTTATGCAAATAAATTACGTCAACATAATTCGATTTAATATAGGTAGAGGTTTGTGTAGACAGCTGAAAGGTCTGTGTTATTGAGAGTAAAATCATGCGTAAACGTCAATATCTATACTATAGCTATACACTTAATTATTGAATAAGTCCTGTATGCGAGTGGTGCAAAAATTGAAATTGGTGGTGTATTTTGGTGCAAAATTAGTGCAAAAATATGGTGTATTCCTTTGTTCATATTTGTTATTGGGCGGGGCTAACTTAATGGACCCGTCTAGTAGGTCAACTGAAGAGAGTTTATAACTTGCTTTCCCTCAAACAATTTTAATTTTAATCCACTTCCATAAATCTTTATTTTGTAATTATTTTCTGTATTGGAACTATTAGTAAATTAATTCGACTGGGTATTTAAGTCGGTAGCAACGGTCCAACTTGAGAAACCAAACGCTCGTTATAAAAAGTTCCCAGACGTCAAAGCAAGGGAATTCAAAGAGGCGTAATTAAAACTGAGCTTAACAACTTTTTAAAACGTAATCACGAACATGAAGTACTCGTGAATTCTATAAGCGTGCTTTTATTCAAAAGAACGTGATATAATATCAAGAGTGGATTAAACTTATCTTGCTTTGTAATGGTAATGCATCTAATATGGAAACGTTGTATCTCATCCAGACTTTGTAGGAATTAGATAATATCTCAAGAAATATGCACATATGTATCTTCAAAAATATCTGAAGACACAAAATACGTTCCTGTTACATATTTTTCATAACAAATATATTTTATAATAATTACCCATCAGAATCAATCAATATGCTTCTCAATTCCAAGAATAAAGTCGGGTAGGTGGGGGTTGTTCACCTAGATATCCTACATACTAGGAATAGAGTGGTCAGCTGGTCTGCAAAATTTTTCATCCAAAACTCCAACAATAAGGCAATGTCAAACAAATCTCCCACCAGAGCGCAGAACGATCGACGTTTGGTCACCGCTATGTGTAAGTTCTGCTGGATCCACCATATAAAGAGTTCTGTGAACAAACCCCGATCATGCGATCCTGGCGGAAAATCAGGGCGAAACAGCTTGGCATTGACCTATCGAACACCTAACGGATCACAGCCTTCTTAAACTCACTTACCATAGTTACTGTATTTACAATCGCGTTGGCGGATGACCGTATTTGTCTACCTCGCTTCGTTCCTGTATTCGAAAAAAATCGTGATATTTTCTTGGCATGTCTAAGGTCAGATATTTCGAAGGTTCCCTCTAGTTCTTATCAGGATCGGAGTAGTAGTTTGTACAGTAGATAGTAGATAGCTACCAAACAGACAAAACACAAACAAATAGTTAGTATATTCTTAAATATCCAGGCATTATAATTTAGTCATATGAGGACAAAATTATCCATTATTCTTTCATAAGTATGTCATATTAACTGTATTATCAAATAAAAATTATAAAAATAGCAAAATATTATAAACGTTTGGCGGAGGTGCTGGGTAGAGCGAGAATTTTTTAAACTCCATATGATTAGCATTGTTGGTGGAGGTGCCGGGTAGAGCGAGAAAATTTGTAACTCCATAAGAATAGCATTGTTGGTGGAGGTGCCGGGTAGCGATTTTTATCATTTTGCAAAAATAAATGTTAGGCACTACCTAAGGCAAGGTTATTTAGTGCTGAAACGTTACCCATAATGCAATATTGCGCGCTGAGCATGCGAAGTCTAACTGTTGGGTCGCCGGCAATAGGGAATATTCCACTTCCGCCAAATACTGTTCGAATAGATTTTTAGAAGAAGTATTTCGTCCCGATTACAAATATGTACTTTGTTTTTCCGTGAAATAATAATCCAGTGATTTATAGCCGTTTTAAAAGCAGCACTTTTTTAAAGCGGCAAAAACGACTGTGACGTCAGAACTGTGTTGATCCAACGCCGTCTGGATAAACATACATCCAGACCAAAGATGTTGGAAAAGTATTATGGTAGGATCGAGATATACATCAAGACGGCGGTGTTTTAAACAAAGCAGCGCCTAGCGTAGCCTACAGTAGGCCTAATGTAAACAGATGGCGGACATTTTACATTTAACGCTTAGCCAGAAAACGAGAAAAGTTGACATTGCAATCAAAAAACAAAACTGAAACAGTCCTAGGTCTAGGCCTAGACGTAGAAAATTATTTATAATACAACAGTCTAGGCCAATCGTTCCTGTAGGATATAGGCATTGGTATGTGAATACTAAAATTACTCACTTGACAAGCCCTAGGCTTAACTTGCCAACCCTAGGCCTGCACGTTCATGTTCTGACACACATCCCGCACAAAAACCTTACTTTGATGACTAATTAAAGCCTATTGTAGATAAAGAATACCATGATAGTCCTAGGCTATGCAAAAACTCAAGACAAAATGCTCGTTATTCTTTATCACAATGATCTCGCGAAATCTCCTGTCACATACGAAAAAAGAAAAACAAAAGACGGTGAAAATGTACATCCCTGTGGAGTTGTTTGTGTTAACCTACATCGTCTGTATGTAAATATGTACAAATATACGTACATTTAGTTTCCAATTGGCCTTGACTCAACACAGTTATGACGTAGTACCGTCCAAAGATGGCGCACGCTCGTTTTTGGCGCGCAAACTGGGGGACCCATTTAATTCTTGTTTAAATTACACAAAAAACATTTTTTTTAAATAAAAAAAGTGCAGTGACTATTAAGACATGATTAAGAATTAAAATAAAATATAAAATATAAGTGGAATATTCCCTATTGCGACAACACGAATATAGAGAAGAATTGAGGGCAAAACATAAATTATTCTGGCACTAAAGTAGATTTTTTAGAGACATCAACAAACCATTATTGTTGAGCATATTTGTTTACCATGGTAGTATATAACATACAAATTTCAGTTTCCCCAAACAAGCAATATTTGTACATTGTTCACATTGTTTTGGCAAACTGCTATGATAACTTTACTGTTTGTTTTCCAGCAGTCCCAATATTTGTTGTGTGTTAATCTCTGGCTTAAAGACTAAGCTAAGATTATGGTGTCTGTAACGGGGCCTAAATCAACAACAGGCGGTCTTATACACAAGTATTTGCTGACTTGAAGCGTCGAAACCTTGGTCATGGTAGAAAGTCACTATTTACTCATTTATCTAACTTGAATCACATTCAATTATAAATAACTCATTGACAAAGGACAATCAAACATAAATTTGGATTGTTATTCCTAGAAAAAGTTTTTTTTCAACGATTATTGGTTATACAAAACTGATCTTTAAATTACTTTTATCTTCTGAAAAAAATTTCTTAAACACAAAAATCTTTATTTTAAATTTGATTTAGAAAAAAATATATTAACAAAAGCGTCCCGCGTAAGAAAGTTGATTCGATGTGTCTCGGATCAATACCCGCCTTCGGCAATCCTGATTGAAAGGAGAAGATCTTGACAATCCCTTCCCCCTTACCCCAAGACACCAGAAGTAGGGCGTTGTCCCAGGGTAGGTTTTCAAAGGGAGATATTCCAGAAAATGAAACAATATATCCGGAAGTAAAAATCGATTATTCAAATGAACAGACTTAGTAAGGTAATTTTTTTAATAAAGTAAGCTTGAAATAGATTTAAATATTGAAACAAAATTTCGAAATTGAACGCATAAAAACAAATGAAAACACACGCACAATTACAATTATCATCTAAAACAAACCAATATAAACACAACAACTTTCGCTTGTACAACCCCTGACAAAATATAGTACACACAACAGGAAAAAACCCCAGGGTCAAAACTGTACTTAATAAGTTTGTTAAGTAAACCTCCTTACAAACAACTTCCAAAGTGATTCTTTTAACCCTGATTTACGAAACAATCCTTGTGTGAACCACCTTAAAGTTTTACCGATCGGAAAGGTACACAGCAGCCGCGTCTAATGCATATTTGAATATACCACTCCCGCAAATCCCTGCATTTCCTACCGCAGGGAAGCGTCTTAAAATCTTTTTCCTCTCTAAGCCTACGTAAAATGTGAAATTAGCTTCATCCAGTTCCCGTGAAGAAGGTGGAAAAAACTAGATTCGCTTCTTCCTCTTTGTGACTGATGTCAATTTAATGAGGTACATGCGTGCGTAATTAGCTACGCTTTCGTTTTGTGATTTTTTTACGTTTTGTAATTTTCAATATTTTTCTTATCAACAATTCGTCAGCTAATACAAAAATCAGCAAATAACCATAGTTTTGTTGTAATGGAAGTTTTTTTAAATTTTAAAGTTTGTAATTTGTGCGGTTTTAATACGTTTGTTACATGTTACTAGAATTATCTATGATTTTAAATGTTGATTCTTTCCTCGTCCGTTTTTGAATTGTGTCCAACAAGTAAGATTGGTGTTACCTTTCTCAAGAACTGAGCTCTGGTTGACCATTCTTCGTTAGCCCACAAAGTCTGTGCCGACAGGATTGGCTCAGCTTTTTTTTCTTTACATCAAATCCCACACAAAAAATTAGTTATATAATGTTAAAAATTACTCTACGACTTTATTTATGTATTTATTTGAGTTCACGAACAATGTTTAAACCGAACAAAAACTCTTTTAACAAACTCATTATAAATAATTCATTAAGTCCTTAACGTATTGACTAACATACGATGACAGTTAAAAATCATCTCTTTTATACAAAACAAAATTCATTCAAATGAAAAATACGGGCAGCCAGCGGTAAAGAGTACTCATCAGCTATATTAAAACTGGAAAATTCGTACCTTCAAAGACGTGTATTCATGCTGCGATGCACATTGAAGTATAAAGGGACATTAAGCTCTCATGCTATATTAATTACATCGTGTACTCCTACTTAGTGGCGTTCTACATCCAGGTAAAAGACCAAAGCCGTTTGACACATTTTTACTGCTTCAAGCGACATTTTCTAAATGAGAAATTTTAAATGAAATACTGTTTTAATGTACAAGTTTTTATAGACGTCGCCGTAGTAGCTAACACAGTTTTTAATAATATGAATAGGGTGTCTAGTTATATTAATTTGACACGCAATGTTTACCGATAGCTCATGCACATACTGTGATTCTGGCAGTGGCGTAACTAGTCCTTGTTTTTTGGGAGGGGGCAAACATTTTTGGAACCATCAAATATCAATGTTCAGCACATCAGGTGAAAGGGGTATGTGGGGACAGTCAGTGGTGTTATCCAAAAATAATTTATACATGTGCTCTTTCTTGGGTAAAGTACACGATTGGGAACAATGGGGGTCTGGGAGGGGGGGGGGGGGGGCAGTTGATGCGGGTCCGGGACACACAGCTTCAGATTTTTGTTATTCCAAGAGTGTTATTGGACTTTTTTTTTTTGACAAAAACCTCTTGAAAGGTGTATGAAAAAATAGTAAAATAAGAAAAATATATCAATATTTATATAATATCTCAATAAATACCTCATGTAAAATAGAAATTAGGCCCCCTTCGCCCAGCTCTGACGAAATTTTGGGGGATATGATTTCCTTCCCGCCCCTCCCCCCGTAGTTACGCCACTGGATTCTGTAATGGCCGTCTTCAATACCCGCCACCGCAAATCCTGACTGAAAGTTAATCGAAGGTTTTCTCCAGTTTTTATATGAATGGAATGGATTTTCTCTTCAACAGCCCGCGGACATTTCTGTCACATCCACCCTTACTTAAACCTAAAGAGGGGGGTCATAGATAGCCCCTTGGCCAGGTTTAACCATTGGCAAAAAAATAAAATAAGAAAGGAGATGGAAAAGAAAAAAAAATCTTTTTAATCAATACCAATTGTTTAAATACTTTAAGAATTTTTTGTGACCAAATTCCAAAAGGAGACACGTCTTATATGTTCAACAATAAAATCATATAAAATAATAACAGAACGATGACTATGACCAAATAAATATGAATTTTTGTTTGTGATATGTGTCCTTTTGTTTGTCATCCCATAATCAAGTTTGGAAACACCTTGGATTTTTTAAAGTTGATATCAAAACGTTTTTAGACGCACTTTAGTAAAAGTTTTCGACCACAAACTCGACCATTTAAAACTGTCATTTTTCCTTTTAAAGAAAAATACTGTGAAAATACGAACGTTATTTTTCTCATTAAAGACGGTATGGAACGTGGTCTGCGGTGTCTAAGACACCTGGTGCAAGATTTATGTCCAGCACGGTACGGGGGTTATCGTGGCCCTCGGGCGGGCGGGTTTACCTCGGATCCATCCGCATTTGGCCCGGGAACTACATTAAAAATCTACGGGCGAGACGATAAGAGACGAAGACTGAGGCTGCATGTATGGGAGGGTGAATGGAATTGACCCTCCCCCCCTTCCCCAACCGCCGGCATTCATGCGGTACTTTCCGCTTGAAATTATCTTTAGAACTTTGTCGGTGACGTCACGAACAAATGACGAACGATTGCACACAAAATTATTGAGAAAAAATCTAAAGTTTGAAATTTGAAATCCTTTTTAGTGATAATCAATGTTCTCAAAAATTTAGCATTTTCATTACAATTTCTTCAGTTTTCTGTATGCGACATTATTTTCAAACAGCAAATCCCCTAAAATTTGTGTTTCTCACATTCACATTATAATATCAATCTTAAACGACACTCTACAAATCTATGTTAGAACTTTAATATAACAATAATTAATAAAGCCGATGGTGATATTTGTATAATATGTTTAGTACTCGTGTATTCAAATTCATATTTATGATAAAAAAATTAATAGTAAATCACATTTTTAAATGTTTTACATTTTGTTATTGTATTAAATGTCAAAAAGGTAAAAACATTAAAACGATAACATTTTTTTACTGATTCATGACGAATGTAATTAATAAGGATTTTAATAAGGAGTGTATGAAATATTAATTATAATTATATAAGTTATATTAGTTGTGTTCACATGCCTGGAGAAATCGGAAACAGACGAACATAAAATCAGTCCTACTCCGGTAAAGGTTTTGACGTTAACCTCTATAGGTTCCTGCTTCCCTGATACCTTCCTGGCTGTAACATCAGTTCTAGGACCACCACTGTGCATCTTCATGACAGGCAATTTCCTCCCTGTCTCTTCCTGTCTTAACACATGCTACCTCACGACGTGAGAAATAAGTTATTATGTCGAAGACATCCCTATTTCTCTTAAAGTTAGGAGTATTCAACAGGCATTCAAAGTGAACTATCGTGAAGAGCGTGTTTTTTTAGACTTCACAATTTATATAATAATACAAAAATAGACACGTGTTTGGGAGTTTACCCAAAATAAAGAAGCAAAGCTATACTAAATCAACCGATTGTCGAAAAAAACTTAAATCATCGCATCGACATTTTTGGTGGAGGTGCCGGGTAAGGGAAAAGTTGATTGATTTTTATTGCTTAGCGTCTCATAATTCATGCACTTTGGCTATTCGAGACGATGAGTGGTGATAGATGAGGATGAAGGGTGAATAGAAGGGAGGAGGGGAAACCCGCTAACGGCACGAAGCCTACTCTTTTCGAAAAGTACCAAGGGGACCAACGGTTTTATGTCCCATCCGAACGGACGGTGTAACCTTGACAGTCATATAGGATTCTCCACTAACCCTGAATGCGGAGCAGACGTCGAGGAGATCGAAGTTTTTTTACAGGCTCTCGAACCCTTCTTCTGTTATACCAACGGTATACGTGTGTCTCAGGGCAGAGCGTTCACCCACTCTACCCCTGACCACGCCGGAGGTTGCTTAACTTCGGTGTTCCGAGTTTGAATTGCTAAACCGCTAGCTAAGTAAAAAGAATTTCAAAATATGCTTGAATCTGTTTTGATAAATTCCATTCAACAACACAACAAACTCTTTTTAACAACACTGTATCTTCACATATCCGTAACTTAAATCATCTTCACAAACCGTGTACCTCATCGTTTCTTCCCAACATAAAAATGAAATGTTCTGTCGAATCAATAATCTTTCCTTCCACTCCACAACACAACATACAAGTATCGCTTATAACAGGAGTCCCCCCCAAGAATCTCGGGTTGAAATCTCATTCCTTCATCCTTTCTATATTAAACCACCTGCTGCCGATAGATATAAAATTCAGCACACGCGCACCACCACATTTACCACCCAACCGATATCACAGATGAACTCGAGGAAGTCAATAATGTTATCCGAGCCTCGACACATTTCCAAAATGGGCTTGGGGAAATGGAACGATTTTCATCTGATGTTTCGAATTTCCATATTGTTGAATCGCCGACGTCGATTTCGACGTTTTTTTGGAAATCACCTAGATTCTGATTGGGTCACGTTTTTGAGAGGGATTTGATACGAAAATAGAAATAAGTATAGGACGTTCGCTATAAGAAACGTCAAATCGAATTCAATTTGAGTGTTTACCATTACAGCATCTGGGAAGCTGACTTTGGGCTGCTTATCCTTTAACTGCTTTATCTGTTTACATTTTAAGTAAGAGTTAAGAATTAGTATTTAATATTTTCGCTTCTTAAAAGAATGATCATTATCTTTATTATGTCAACAAGCATATCGCGCGAGACTCTGATTCGGGAGGTCCAAATTTTGACACTTTCTACCGGCAATCGTGACTGATAGTTTCCAAGGTTTTCTTTAATCGTTAATGCAATTGAATTCTCTTAAATAGCCCTCGGCTTATTAAAAAAGTAATTACTAAAAATGTACACAGTAAGCATAAATCGACCTAGTTCAAAATATCGAGGAAAATGCGTATTATTCCTCTTTTGGTATACAAAAATGTTCCTACTACATCCCATATTTTGACTTTAAAAACTTTTACTTAAAATTCGTTGCATATTATATCAACCGTTTACCAGAAAACAAAAAACACAACGAAAAGCTGAGCACTTAAACACGTCCGCCCTCTTGCGTGTTTTATCGCTAATGGTTTGGAAGTAAATAATTAAAATGTGAAGCTGATCATTTATTAACAACAAGAGGGGAAGAGAGTTAAATGAAGTGAGAATAGACCCACTAATTAAAAAGAACACGAAACGGAGTCTTTTACTAACTAACCTAATTATAAAGACGTGTACAAATGAATAAACCAGGGTTTCAGCTCAATAAAAGATCTGCTCGTGGATAAGCGAAACATTTTTCACTAAAGGCTAAACAAATATAACTGAGATTAAAAGAAATTTTTGAATTACGAATATACATTTGATAAACCCCGTGTTGATGATGATCAACACGGGGTTTATTATATGTTTTTTCGTAATTCAAAAATTTCTTTCACATTCAAGCTCGCTTTGGATTTTAGAGTGAGATAAAAACTGAATCATTCTGTAAACATTTTTTGTTTGAAAGACTTGAATGTAAGCTACTTTCGGGAATCCAGGACTTGGGTACATTCCCGGAGGTATTGGATGTTGCAACATCGCTTTCAAATAAAAAGCTTATATAAACGTATTCTACACAATAATATTATTAACTAAAAGCAGGACAAAGGCTTGAATTCGGCCCACGAAGGAAATAAGAAGATCCTTAATGGTTATTTCTAATAATTTGCAATGATTAATAAAAGAGCTTCCATAGATGCACCACTTTTTTGTCCGTCCGTCTGCGAGTGCTTGTGGCGTCACGCCTAGGATTAAAACCGAACATGACATTGAGATGCGATTTGTTGACCTAGGTGGTCAAGGGAACGAGGCTCTCCTCACTCAAGAAATATTTCTTTTGAACCCGGCACCTCCACCAAAACAGATAAACACCGAATAAGTTATTATTTTTGTATTTTTCTTGTCTATATTGTTCATTACGTAGCTTCGCTCTCTATTTTCTATAAACTCTCGTACCCTTTCTTGTTAAAACCTTTGAATCAACCCGGACTAGACCGTTTTTAATTCACAGTGTAGATATTTACTCTGGTTCACGTTGAAGCATAAATAAATAAAAATAAATAAATAAATTCGTATTTAGAGTTTACCTACGCACTCATATAACTTATTTTCAGTGGGAGACAGTAAACCAAAGAGACCAAGCCAACCCTGTAGGCTCAGGCACAAGCAATCGACGAGTGAGCGATAACCAACCAAAGATCGATATTTTTTAATAGGAAATATAGCAATCAGTGGTATGGACAGTGCGAACACCCGCGGATCAACGCCAGAATCAATACAAAGCCGATTCAAAACAATTTAAATTTTTTATTTGACTCGTTGCTAGGACGGCTTGAAAGTCACCGATTGATTGTTCTATGCGTTCGTGGTTTGCCACGTTAAAATATAGAAGAATAAGAACATATATAGAAGCTTGTCGCTTTTCTGTAACGGCTTCGTTCTCCTCGAAGTTTGTTTGGAAGTCCGGGTTAGTGGAGGAACCTATATGAGTGTCAAGGTTACACCTTTCTTTCGGATGGGACGTTAAGCCGTTGTTCCCCTTGGTATTTTTCAAAAGGAGTTGGCTACGTGCCGATACCGGGTTTCCCCTCCTCCCTTCTGTTCATACTTCATCCTCATCTATCACCACTCATCGTCTCGAATAGCCAAAGTGCATTAATATGAGACGTTAAGCAATATCCAATCAATCAATTGTCACTTTTTAAACACATTTTCAAAATTTTGTTTAGTTATTTTTTTACTGGCTGTAGATAGGCCACCAAGAGTTATTTTTGTAGTAATATCCAAAAGTTGTGTAGGAGACTATTGTTTTAAATGTTCTATTGTCTCGGCTGTAAGCTCTTTTCTTACACACATTAAAGCTAGGTCTAGACCGTCAACTGTCAATATGTCAGGATCACTCAGGACCACGGCGTTACACACAGTTAATGACACAATGTACACAATGTAAGATTTCGAATTATTGCGGCATTTAATGAATAATTCACTTGCAGAAAACAATGGTTGCACAAAGCACAGTCATACACGTTTGACAATAATAACAGTTCAAACAGTGGTTTAGATAAACACTTAGTTTACCAACATAAAAATCACTCGGATAACATAGCGAGCCAAGGCCTACGCAATACAACTACTACGCTACTCAAAAGAACATCCATACTAGAGCTAATACTGGCTTGTCAAAAAAATAACTTATATAAATTATCAAATTCTTACACTCGAACGTAAATATCATTTGTAAAAAACCTTTAAAGTTTTGAAAAAATTGAGTGAAATTTGAAAGTTATAAAGTGTTCCACAATCTATGTGAAAATCGCTGAATTTAGCGAGATCAGTGATTTTTAAACGTACATTCATTGTAAAGATAGTTTGGCTGAGCTCATCCAACCGTGTTAAAACTCTGTTCTAATATTCTCAAGTCAGTACATCACAGAACGGGTTGTAGAGGCAACTCTTGGAATAAGAGGAAACAAAACCATGGGAAGACGCCTTGTGGTGTGAATCGATGGCAGAACAATAAGCTGCCATTGTGATTGAAACTATTGTGTCAAGTCGAGA
Organism: Sweltsa coloradensis; assembly: GCA_024449915.1. Classification (NCBI taxonomy): domain Eukaryota; kingdom Metazoa; phylum Arthropoda; class Insecta; order Plecoptera; family Chloroperlidae; genus Sweltsa; species Sweltsa coloradensis. The sequence continues at coordinate 222,165 of JAMZAV010000641.1, forward strand.
CTGGATACGTCTTATTGTTTCCTGTAGGGGTGATGAAGGAGGGGTGGGGGTGGGAGGTACCCTTCTCTATGAGACGGCACGGAAATATACTGAAAATAAAATAAAAATAATCAACATAAAACCACTATATAACGTCATAACAATTTTTTTGTGTGCAAATTCTATAGAATCATCTATAGTACAACAATTTGAACACAGATAATATAGATCTATACAAATACGTTAAATTTACCTTTAATTTACAAACATTTTCAAAGTCGAAAGAAAAAACTTGAAAAAACCAAACACTGCTGTACATAAACAATTTCCAAGTGGAGACAGAATAAAATACATGCAAGATTATTAATATTGTAAAAAATGGATCTAAATAGAAATAGAGCCTACATTGAATTAATACCACTATAAGACAGTATAGTAAATAGAAATGATTCTTTAAAATTAAAATGGAACCTTTCAAAGCTTTCATTGCTAATTTATTTATTAGTTCAATGCCTAATTTAAATTAACGACACAAACTAAAAGAAACATTAGAAGTATATTCCTTGCACTTACAAACAATCTGATCATGTGTTAACTTATTTTTGCCTGTCAGTGTTGGATTTTGTAATGTTTAAACTAATTTTTAAACATGACATGGTCGATAATTGAACTACTACCCTATTTTCTTCAATACGTATACCCTGAACAATAACAAAAACAACAATACTTCCTATTCAATTACACCAACTGCATCTGGTTGTCATAATGTAAAGAAGCCACCTCCTGGCACAGAGAACGGTATTGAATAATTAGCACAAATAAATAATGAGTATTGCTTTGTTATTGTATTAATTATTATTAAAGTGCCAATAACAGTAGAATCGCTATAATAACATGGCATGTTGATTGGTACGTTAGAATCTATACACCAGAGAGTAATTATTGTAAAACAAGCAGACGTTACTGATACCTTTGTCATACAATTACTCGTATTTATTTATTTATTATTATTAACGTCTTGCACAGCACACGTACCGTTTAAAACATGTATTCCTGAATAATAATACATTGTTGTTGTAACATTGCAATTTTAATATTTACTAATTTTTAGTTCATTGTTGTCTGAATTTTATGTAATTAGATTTATTTAGTTGTCCTCCGTTGTAAATAAGTTTTTAACTGGATAGACGTTAAATAAATAAATAAAAATAAAATTATGATAAAGATAATATTATTTAATAGTAGCGTATACGTATCTTACTTGGATTAAAGTTTTGTTATTTCTTGCCTTTATAATCAGTAATTAATTTTGTTTGTTAAGATTAATTCGTTGACAGTCTAGGAAATGTGGTATTTAACATGCCACAACGTAATAAACATTAATACTAAGGTAGGTAGTAAAGACGCCACGTGCTTGACAAGTACAAGACATAAAATACTGAACTTCCCTTTTTGCCTACTTGATGTAGAATTACAATATTTTCCTCTTGTTAATTTCCAACCCTCGCAATATTTCACTCGAGAAGAAAGGGATGTTTCCTACAGAGCATCTTATATACGCGTGCAAAGTATAGGGGTCGTTTTTGCAAGCGGCAGGCGTAGACACAAGATTGCACAGGAAAGTAATGGAGGGAAAGCAATTGTGTTCTCCTTAGTAACACAACATCACCGGTAGTGTTTCCATCGTCAATGGGCGGAACTGTCAACAAATCACGTGACTACACTTCCCCTCTTTCCCCTCCTCTCCCCTCCCGCGCTTCTCAGCTCACCTATCTACTAGAGTGCATTACTTTCAACACACTTAGCTAGTTCTTGTAGAGTAAGAAAACAATGACCCGTGGATTCATCTTAGCTTAGTGGAAGGTTTGAAAGTGTGATATACATCAAGATAGAGCGCAACGCTTTTAGACGAGAAAAATAACAAAGTATCTTTTCGAGGGTTTTCTTACAAAGAGGGAAATAACGATGCGATGGGAAATCTCATCACATTTTCGAGATTGTTTACTATTTTTATATCTATATCGTTGAAGAAATATGTAATGTATGTAAATCTTACGTTGTAACCTACTTTGGGAAACTGAATTTGATCAACATGAAAGTAGATCGCTCGTTGGACGGGATTCGCTTTTTGATGGCGTCTGCGTTGAATTCTTCGGTGCTACTTAAAGTATACTATGTTCTTGTTAAAGTTAAAAGAGTTCATACAAAACAATTTATTGAATTTTTACTTTAAAAAAAGATTTCAGAAACATTGTAATTTTAGTATTTTATAAAGAATTCGTAACAACTAAATTGAAGTTGGTGAAAACATCCACAAAAATGTAATTGTTTGGTTATTTTTATTTTCAATACCGATCTCTGGTGGTGCCTGTACGTATCGTCATGGCGCCGCCGACATGTTGTACCGGTACCATTTAAATTAAAGTCAAAATGAAAATCAATTTAACTGAGTAAACTTATAGATCTATTATATTATAGCACGCGACAATTCTGTTTCAGGATATTGTATTATTTTCGAGATTTCACGAACGAAAAAAACATTCAAAATTAAAACGTTATTTAAATTTAACGATCGATTATTTCAAGATACCTCCTGTCGGATAATTACATTAATGCAGCTACTCTAAAAATGTATATTTTTTTATGAATCCACCCTTGTTTATCCAAAGAATCTACCTCAAGTTAATTTCAAAGAGATGCAAACGAAAGAATATGCCATAAAACACACCCTCACAAACCCTGTGTATTTTTTAGCTGTTCAAACGAGCCCCATGATAACCTTATGTATACACACGTACCAGAGATAAATGGGATGAAAATGTTATTCAAATTTAATCCATCCACTTCTCCAACCTGATGTGTGTTGAAATAACAAACTAGCAGACACCATCTCGAAATATGAATAATACAAGCCCATTCTCTAGTCGACTGATTTTCTCACTAATTTAATCAGAATCTTATGATATTGCCAGCTTGGTGAGATGATGTACACACAAACACGGTCTTCGTATCTTGTTTGGTGAAGACAGGAAGGGGGGGGGGGGGAGGGGGGAAAATTGACATATCTAGGTCGAGTGATCTCATTTGCAAATGATTCAATGAGGATGTAGGTTGCTGTTATACGTTCTAGACGATCTTTGCATTTCTAGATTGAATATTACACTTGTCGTGTTATTGGTGAAGTGTATTGCATCGTAATAAAATCTTAAGTACTGAGATATTGCATTAGATTATTAGGTTAGAGATATTTACATTATCGGATGGATATATCATATCCTACTTTAATAATAATAATAATTTGATCTTTATTGACAAAGGGACCGTAGTCCTACAAGTGCAATATAATATAGTAATATGAAAACATCTATACTAAGACATATTGTTCTACTAGTTTACTTAAGCTAGACTAAAGTAAAGTAAATTAAGTGACTATAATATACTGCAGAAGGAATACAGTTACAATACAGGAAATGACAAAATTAATTACATTAAGAGAATAATTTCCGAACTAAAGATAGGAGTATGTAAATGCAAAAAGACCAACTAAAAACGTCTCAGTTTTATTATTTTCATAATTTTAGCATTTTTAATAGGAATTCAAGATTTTTTAATCATGATAAAATCCCTTAACTATAGCTCTTTGCTGTAAAGCGATTATTTTCGTTACCCTTTTCTAAAACATATGGTTAGGGTTATGTTGCATATGAAATTAAAGGAAGCAAGTAGATTTAAAGCCGATAGAGAATTCAGATTCCTTCCCAATAACTGAACAAAATCTTACATTTATTTGTAGAAGTAGCATATTGTATCGTTCTTAAAAGTCGTGAAGCTGATATTTAGCATCTATTAACCACCAATTCCACCCATACTAGAAATAAGAGAAATCGATTCGTTGTCCATGTTTTATCCTTCGTCTTATCAGTATTTTTCTGATTTATTAGTAGGCGTTTCGCCCACTTTTCTCAGGCATAGTTTGTCATCATCATTTATCAATCACCGTATCTCCAATCGACTCAATAATTCATTACTTCACCTTTATATCAATCCATCATCCCAACATGTCTATATTCGCATCCAGGTTCATATTTTACGTATATTATTATTTGGCTGCTGAATTGGGTTTGTAAGTTATTAACAACGAGTTATTTTAATAATAAATGTGGTTCACTGGACATATTTTGTTAGAAATAACGATTTTGATATGCATTATCGTGATTTATGTTAAAATGCACTTATTTTATTCATTGTCTACCTCGTAAATCAGAATGTTATAACACTCATGTCAACAGGCTGAATAATTAAAATTAATATTTTCATACACTCAGCACTTGATATATTGAGATAACTAAAATAAAACCCCAAACATAAATAAATAATTATTACATACGTTCCAGTTTAATGATAAATTATTGTGAAATTTGAATAATGACACCATACTGCATTGTTTAACTTTAACATATACAAATTTAGAATTATGTTAAAATACGTTGATGAAGTTTGTTTGTAGCTATTATGTTTCATTTATTCCTCGTTAAATGTATAACATGAATATGATTTTCATGTAACATGAAAGAGCAATTATGTCCTGTGTTACATATAATTGTTTTCATGTAATCGAGAAACATTTGTTTTTGTTATTTAAGAAAACGAGTAAAATATAAATTTCGATAAATAAAGTATTTTGAAAATTCATAATTTTTGTGTTGGATATAATTCTAGTAGGCTTAGATTATTGTAACAATTGGTTAAAAGAATATTGAAGAATAATTGTTCAAGTTTGAGCGTGTGTCACGCCTAACGATATAAACCAAACATCATCTCCGATTGAATGGGTTTCTTTTTGTAATTGATCTTCAACATGGATGATACAGAATGTTTTCGCTGACTTTTGTGGTCAAGAAGACGATGCTAGCCTTACTCAATGTTGGTAAATATTTTAACAAGGCACAACTACTAGAAAATATCAACAATGGACGAAATTTAATTTGTGTATCTTTGTGTTACAATTTATAACTGCCATCAATCCATTATTACATCTATTCCCTTAACCATGTTTTTCTACGTAATTACTAAGCATAGATTGTAGAGTTTTATTTTTTATTGTTTTCTCTTGTTTGGTAAAAACAACAAGAAACGGCGTAGAAATATATGGAAATATATGGCGTAGAAATATATGGAGCAATGTTTTTGCATGAAGAATGTCCATAAGTTTTATGTTTCCTTTAATGAAATGTGAATAATATCGTAAATGCAAGTTTGAAATATTTTTCTCGTTGACAGCTTTACATACGAGAACGAAAGATTGTTACTCATCTTTATACACCGAACTTTTCCACTCCTCTCATTTTCCTATGGATAATAACTCCAACCGTGCCAACATTTCCGAAATTTATGCTCACATTTTCCGTTTTCCTCCCAGAAAGTTCGCTATTTAACGATTGATTTGTGAAAGCATAAATAACTGTGAAAAAAAACTTTTCCAACTCTTGTGGTTTTTCTTGTGTGTGAATTTTCCGACGGAAATGCGAACAAAAACAAAACAAAACCGTGGAAATGTAGATTCATGTCGGGAAACATTTTCATTAAAGTCGAGGTATCGCCTACATTGTTCTTGTGATCGACCAACTCTTGCAGACGGGACTTACATTGAAAAACACAGATGAAAAAATACAAAAATATTGGAAAGATAAAGTTTATAAACACCTGTAGTAGTGACGAGATCAGTTTTTAGTCGCCGCTTCAATGAGTTGAACATTTTTTATTAAAACCTAAAAACGAAACTCCTTTCGTAAAAATCAGAAATATGTTTTGATGTTTTAAGACATTGCTTAACTTCGTAATTCCTTAACAATATTTTTTGTAAATTTCCTTTTGATGTTTTTTTATGGTTTCGAGTAATTTTTTAACAGAACTGGTTCATTTAAATTTCGCTTTAATTACGTTTGACACGTCAAGATTATTAATTAGAAAAGTTAAAGTAAGCTATTAATTTTCAATGAAAACTAATTGAAATATTCTTTGTTAATTCTTGATGAAAACACGTTGTGGCAAGGTTTTGGCATAGACGGCTCTTAACATGAAATCCGTAAGCTAAATTGTTTTCCAATTAGTGATCATTAATAAGGAAAACGTCATCCTGTTTTGTTATTTTCTCAACCAACACTCTAACAAGCTTTTTAATTGCTGAATTATTTTTGTATCATAATAGAAAATGTATAATTAGTAAACAAAATATCTGAAATTAAGAATAAGAAATTGACAAATATTTTAGCGATATTCATAAAATGCAATCCTAAAATTATGTATTTCAACCAAAGAATTGGTTTCCTTTTCGAATGAATCTTAAGAAATGCACAATTAAAATTTTTATGATTTAATTTCACCATAATATGGTACTTTATACTCCTTACCAACATTAATAATTATTTAGCGTTATTACATTTAAACAACATCGCATTTATGTACACAAAAGTAATGTATTAAATTAAGCCGAACTACAAAAATGTTTTGTTTTTTTAAATTTGGGCTAAATCAATTTCAATGACGGTACATCTAAATGTATACGCATTTACACCGTATTATCACATGAGTTTCGAAAACAAATTGATTACTTGAACGGTTTTAAGCTTTCAAATATTACATTAATTAGATTAAATACAGCAATTGTGCTATGTAAACTAGACAGGATCGTCATTCTTTTGAGTCTGGTAGTGAAATACAACACTTGCTTTCATTATAGCGGTTTCTATTTTATGAGTTTCACAAAACAGAAATATTAATCACTTTTTTTACTTTTATCTTTCTCATAAGTGCAGCATCGCTACTGCTTTTTATATTCCCTTTGATCATTTTCAAATGATGCCTTTTCTAGTTATTGCGCGTGAAAATTTGCAAAGGTAGGCTTAGGCTCAGGAACTCGGTTCAGTGTGTATTGCATGCGATATGTAGTAATTGCCACACCCTCGAAGCAGCCCATTGCATTTTCAGAGGATTGTGACTGACGACTAAATTTTAAAAGTTTTCAAGATTTATTTGACTTAGAAACACTCTCGTGAATTAAATTGTTTTTATGGATTACAAATTAGAAATTACAAAATCATATCTCGACCGCGGAAAAAAACATTTTTGTAGTGATGCCCGCTGTAAAGTACACAATATTTTTATCCTGTGTGACCCACTTCAGGCGACTCTTTAGGATATAAAGGTTTAATCTATTTACTAATAAAATACTCAAGTGTTTTTAAAGATCACTCAATTTATTGAATTCGTGTGTGTATAATCATGCAAAAACCTTAATGTCAGGATTTCCAGTGTCGGGATTCGAACCTGTGACCTCCCGAATCATGTGTCTCGAGCGCTACGCGTTACTTGTCAGTGAGAATAATACCGGTATATCCCGCTTGGAAAGAAGAGTTCTTAGCTATAACTAAGTATGAGGCTCGGTGAACTAGTGGCTAAGATATTTGCCCTCAAAGCAGGAGACCCGGGTTCAATTCCCGAACGAGCTGAATTTAATTATTTCTGATTAGTAATCCTAATGGAAGTGAAGTTTTCTTGGGCGTGTATTATACATTAAATACTACAATTACCAATTACATTATTGAAAAAAGTGCGTTGAGCGATGGGCGTTGGGCGTTACAAGAAAATGTACTTGTACATAAATTGGTCAAAAATGTATTATCATCTTTCTATTAAAATTTTCGGCTTATAACTACTTGATAAAAGCAAGGGTATAGAACTCACCAAAATAAAGAGCTTAGATCCTTAATCAACTGTTTTTGCAGAAGAAAATAAAATAAATCTGTCTTGATGGAGGTGCCGAGGCTACAAAAAGAAGTGTATTGCAAAAACCGCCCATCTGACCACGACAATATTCATTATCACGTTGGAGCCCAATATATATATTTATATATCACCACCCTTTTGTTTGTTTCAACATCATTAAGTCGCGTAAACGAGTGTTTCCACCAATTGATCTTGGGCTTCACCGAATCAGCACCGGCCTGCCAAGCTCGGCACCTCATCTTCTTCCTCATTCTCTCGTAGTAACACCAGCTCTCTCCACTTTTTCCTGTCCTCCCACCATCCTTCTTTCTCTTCAACCACTACCCACTCCTCTCCTCTCTCCTCCACATCTGCCAGTACTTGATCTTGCCATCTATCTCGAGGTCTTCCCACTCTTCTCATATCATTCTTTAGTTCAAATGCTTGTCTTGGGATTCTATTCTTCTCCATTCTTCTCATATGTCCATACCATCGTAGTCGCTCATTTCCCATCTTGAACTTTAGGCTCTCTTATCCGACTGTTGGCTGAGCTCAAGAAAACCAAGCTTTGACTCAGAACGCAGAGGTAAATTCAGGATCACTTGGAAGCTCTATCGCTTGTCCTATCGGGCTGTGGTTTGCACCAAAATAAGTAAGAATGTGTAATATGCGGTATCAAAGCACATTTTCCAAATATTGCTCACTTTTCTTATTAACTGACCGTAAATATGACACCTAACAGTTAATTTGTTGTAATTTCCCAATTTTGTGTAGGAGACAAGTATTTTAAATGTAAAAAAGTGCTTTGATAGCGACATCCGCTCATCCTTTCTGAACAGCCTCCCAAAAATGCAGATTTTTGGATGAAAATTAAAGGTCAAAAGCTGTCTTGACTATATGAGAAATTAGGCTGGATTTGACGACCTAGCGTAATTTTAAATGAGCATTTAACATTGTAAAAAAAGTTGGGCCGAGCTTGGCAAACAGTCATAGGGCAATACATATATATAAGGCCATGTGCGGTTTTGTGTTGAGACTAAGAACACGAACGGACGAACAGAAACGTGACACTTCGCTCACTAATAATTTATATTTATAATAATATTTGAATTCAGGCGTCCAGTAACGCTGGTTCAATTACAAACTTCTGACCGGATGGATGTGAATTCACCATCGGTCTAGCTATAACTCGTCAGCATATTCTTATATAGTTTTTTGTTTGTCCAGTTGTATCGTAAAGTTTGTCAATCTAAGTTCAGGGATTTCTTGTCCGTATCAAAAGTATGTTATTATAGGAAAGTTTCTTGTACGGAAATTCAACTAGCCAGAAAGTTTTTTCTACGTGTTTGGGTCACCGTCGAGCTTCAAATAACCGAACAAAACGGAAACTTTCGAAAAATCAATTTGATAGAAAAGATTTGTTTTGTAAAACACAATTCACATTTGCATTTGGATCTTGGTAAGCATTTTATTTCAAGAGAAACTTATGGAAAATTGTGAAAATTTTATATCAGAAAAGAAGTATGAAACCAGATGATTTAAGAGTTTTTAATCTCAAAATAGCCATAACTGTAACTGCAAATATAAAAATATTTCCATTCATTTTTAGACAAGTGCATACAACAAACTTAAAAATGTATGTTTTACCTGCGTGTGAAAATGTTTGGTTATCAATATCGTCTTTTTCTACAAAACAGCTTACATATTTAAAAAGTTAAAGTGATTGTAGATCTGTTGTATTTAAATCGTTTTTTAATTTTATTATTATCTCTCTGTAATAAACCATGTGTAATGCGCTTCATTGTCGATTTTTTTTACGAAACTATGATTATTATCTAAAGAAGAAATATTTTCATCCGTAATCGCTTGATTCAATAAAATTAATTAATAATTTTGGAATATAATATAATATTTTTTTAAACGAATGGTTTTCCTGAAACTGCAAAGAATAAATTTTGACATAAAAGGCAATGTATTGTAAACGTATACTGGCATCGTTTGAACTTAATGGTGTGCTTTTCATGATTAAAGACTAATCAGGTTATTCCTAGCTGGGGAAAAAGTTCGTTAACATATGAGCTATTTTTAATAATATGTGAGGCGACACTTCTGTGATTTAAAACTGCGTTTGTAGCTTTAATAATTTGCTATAGCCAGCGACAAGAACAAAAATACAAAAAAGTAACTAATTCGTCAATATTATTGACTGGCGTTCTTTCATTCATACGTGAACATATTAAGTGATTGTTTAAATCAATCGTCTACCCAAAGTTTAAGGTTTTAGTTAACTTAATAAAAGCTTTTTAAAAACTTCGACTTAACCAATAATGACTTTTCATCTTCTTTAAGATTATAAAGTTCTACAGCATGTTTGTTAAGTGAGTGAGTGATTAAAGATAGATTTATTGGTAGGAAATGAAAGGAGAAATGGTTCCACTTATAAACTTTTTAACAAGGAAATAGTTAATGCTGAAACTGTAAAGTAGACGGATTTGAGGAAAATTAAGATTTGAGAGTTTCCCTCTAAATAGATCTTAAAATAAGAATGAAAATAAAACTTATACAAATAACGGTGATCGTCTTCAAATTTACAACCGAATAGTTTGTATAATGTGAACTAATGTAGACGAAAAACGTAAAATTCTAACAATTTTCTTTCTAGTCAAAGATTGAGATGTTTGATAGCGTTTAAAAATAAATTTGCACATTAGAAACTCATTTAAATACATAAGATGTCAAGTTACATGCATCAACACTAGGACGAAGTAAACTTTATTAATTCAATTTTTTAGAAAGTTTCTCTTTTAAAACTCAGTTTTTATTTGTGTTATAATTCTGAGTGTGTCATACGATCATCCATCATTCTGTTTGACTTTGTTACCCTTTTTTCATTAAACACCCATATTTTTGTCCCTTAAATGGAGTTATACATACTGCGTGCGTCATGACAGTGATTGATATTCAAAACACAAATAAAAATTAACATAAAACACTGCTTTTAAATTGTTTTGTAACATACATAGTCTAAATTTTTCGAAATGAAAGTGGGTATGCTGCGCTATTAATCTAATCGGAACGGGGCAGTAAAATCCATCACAAAGTCCATCCTATTATAATGGAGAGCTCTAATGTGCATCACTTTTCTGTCCGTCCGTCTATGCGTGTTTCACGTCTCACGATAAACAGCAAACACAACCTCTGATTAACATGCGTTCCTTGTTGATATTACAGTTCAACAAAGACGATGCAGAATGATTTGTGACCCATGAGTAGGGGTCTAGGAAAATAGTTTTATAAAAACTGTAAATTAGTTTAATGAAATGCCAAAATAGTTTTATGGCTATTTTAACCCTTTACATACAAATGCACATAAAATTTGGCTTGTTTTCTGAATTTTTTTAAACTTTGTCGAACGCAAACTTAATAAAATATAGTGGAAATAGATTAATTTCATGAAATTAGCGTGAAAAGAACAGAAATAGTATTATATCGCTTTATGACGGGAAATCAGGAAAATAGTTTTATGGTAGCCAATATGTTTAATTCATCTCTATTAAAAGTAGTTTTATAGCAAAACGCTAATTCCCTGGACCCCTACCCATGAGGTCACGGGTACGAGTCAAAAGATTTTTAAAGGGTAAATTTTGTATACTCAACACCTTCTCTAAGAGGTTAAAATAATCAATAAGATTGTATGTTTGTGTTGACTTTAAAGCTGTCTTAACAACAAATTTAAAAATGAAATGTTCTTCGAAACTTCCATTCTCGATTTTGACGTCTCTATAATGTTATTTATGGCCAACCAGTAAGATAAGGTTTCAAATGTCGATCGCTGTTTGGCCATTATTTGTTCGAAAATAACGTCGGTGCCGAAAAAGTTGGCTCAGAATAAATTCGTCTTTTTTAAATCAGTTATACCTGTTAAACAGTTTTATAGTGGGGAGCCAAAGCTTTTGGATCAGCTAGGTCAAACCAGACTTCGATGTGAAACGAATTTGTCTGTTCTGGAAATTTTTTGACCCCTCTGCGAAAAAAAATGTGCTCACGGTTTTTTTTATAAAAAAAAAGATTTTCTTTAGTTGTTTTCCAAGGTTATGCACAAGACATTTATAAGAAGTGTCGATTATTTGTTAAAGCCATTTAATGGCTGTTAAGTTTTTTTAACATTTTCTTATTCACTTATTAACGTTTTTATTCTCTCTTGTTTCAGTTTCCTGAGCGTCAAGAAGTGGCTACTGCGCAAGAAACACCAGATCGAGCTCGCCCGCAAGAGGGGCTGGAAGGGCTACTGGGTCTGCCTCAAAGGAACCACCCTGCTCTTCTACCCGTGCGACAGTCGCGAAGGTACTTTATTTACTTTATTTACTTTATTTATCTTTGGGAAAAGCCCACATGTACCAACTATAGATAAGTAAACACGTAAAATACACATTTAAGGACATTATAAAACAATTGCAAGTAATCATTTTATCATTAAACACTTGAACAAGTAATATAAAAACTACAAGATAAAACAAGAAAATTTATATCAAAAGGAAAATCTCCTGCGTTGTATTTCTTCTCTTTACACTCAGCAATTTACAGTGTTTATAATTCCTACTGGATGAACTAATTTAGATTGAAAGTGTTATGCTTGAAAATATGTATTTAAAATAATATCAACACTACCACTCATCTTCAATGGCAATAAGTTAGTGGAACTAGAAAGTCTATTGACGATATTTTACGTTTTTGATTTAAGGGGAATCCCTAGACCCAAATATGATTTCTAAAGAATGCAGTAAAGACGTCTGAAAAGTAAGTAGAATGTAAGAGGGGCTTAATAAAAGACCGGATCATTTTTTGAATTTTTTTTGACGGGACATAACCTCAGAATCAAAAATTGTATTCAATTACTGGAATCAGTTGCTCAAGTTCAAATTGAATTTTGGCAGCGGTTTTTTGTATATTATTTCTACACTTCTTTATCTACAACCTAAATAAAAGGATTTTTGTATTTATATGGTTTGTTGCGTTGCACATTTTTTCGCCTGCCGGTACAATTTCAAATTTTGTACCGTTTAACGGAAAAAATCGTGCAACGCCTGAAATCATATAAAACCAATCATACTTATATTTAGGTTGTAGATAAAAGAGTGAAAAAATAATATACAAAAAACCGCTGCAAAAAATTCAATTTTGAACTTGAGCAACTGATTCCAGTAATTTGAATAACATTGTTGATTCTGAGGTTATGTCCAGTCAAAAAAAATTCCAAAAATTATCCGCTCTTTTATTAAGCCCCTCTTACATTCTACTTACTTTTCAGACGTCTTAACTGCATTCTTTAGAAATTATATTTGGGTCTAGGATTCCCCTTAAGCATATAGGTCTATCGATCTAGGCATCAAAATCAATTCACAATAAAAAATAATGCATTTTGATCTATAAAATATACAGTCTAAGTACCAAACATGTTGGTGTGTATTGCTCGTTGAATCGCAGTAAAACTTGTATTGTTCAAGGTCATTCTGTCGAAGCTGCTCCTAAACATCTGATCATTGTGGACGGGGCGATTATGCAGCCTATTCCCGAACATCCAAAGAGGGACTACATATTCTGTCTGAGCACGGCTTTCGGGGATGCCTACCTATTCCAGGTAAGAGAGCTTGACATTATTGTTACTTTCTAAGAGCCAAACACACATGTATATTTAACATAGAAGTAGGCTAGATCCCCAGTCCCCACTTCCGTCACAATTTGAAGTTATCTTGAAAAGGTCAGTTTGTATGTTAGGTAGATGGAGTGATTTGTAGCCGAAATATTTTTCAAGACGGCCGTCAGATTGACAGGTGAGCATATAAGATACAAATGAAAACTAAATTCCCTTATGCAATAACTTCTTTTTGTTTCTGTTTGTGTATTTCCATACTGCACAAGCTAAAACCATATCAAACAATCCAGAAAAATACTTTATTGCATTGAAAAAGCATAAATTAAAACGCCAAATCGCCATCTTGAAAAGGTCAGATTGACGCTTCAATTTGGTACCGGTACGCTCACGCCTGTGCGGACGTATTGGAGGCTGGGGATCCAGCCTACTATAGATGTTAAACAAGTCGCGCATGTATCTCTCTCTCCCAAAAACTCTTCCATTCACTTTTATCCAACTAGGTCATCTACCAACATCCATGACCTTTCTCACAATACGTCTCTTTATTCCAGAAGTCCTCAATATTATTGTCTTGCTAATTATAAAAAAAATCCCAACTCATATTAAAACCTCATCATCCCCAAGATCTTTAAAAATCAAGCTAAAATATTTCATCTGATCAAAATCATATAACTTCATTAATGAATTCTTCGATGACTAATAATTATAACTTCATTTTTTTACTAACAGAATTATTTTGTTGATTAGCAAGCTTGTTTTTCTATTATTAAAATGTTTTCCATTAATTTCAATATTCCGCGATGTTTGTTTACCATTATTTATTTTAAATTATGAATGTTATGTATCATTGCCTTTATTTGACACAAGTATGAATGATTAAAGATGTATTCATATTCCGCTGACTGAGTTTTCCATTTTGTCCAAGTACAAAAGCAAAATATAATTTTAATCTATTCATACATTTTATAATAATGAACTCTACTATTTTTCAATTTTGTAAGCTTTGTATCTTCTCGTACATAATATTTTACTGAAGTATTCCTATATTCTAAATCTCTAATCCGGATCTTTTCCTCGAATCTTTCACTAATTCCTCATTTCATTCCGTTTTCAAAAAACGAAGAAATGATCATCTTCTTTGGACTATTCATCAAGATAATTGTCAAAGAATTCCCTCTTTTTTTCTGAAAAGATTTATAAAGATTCGTTATTACATTTCGCTTTGTCCGAAGACTTAACGAAGTCTGAAATCAACCCTAAAATATGATTAAAAAACAATGAAGAAATTCATTCTAGGTAGAGGATTCTACTTGAATATATTATGCGTTCCTCAATTCGCGATGTACTTTACAATAGAGACTCTAGAATTAATATTGAAGATTTAAATTAAGATTTGTGGAAATTTTCTTTGAGAAATTGTGTTTCAATTTAATTTTCATCTCTTTCAAATTGTTGTGTTCTTTTGTAGTATTAATGATGGTGTTTTTTTAATTTTAAAATGAAAAATGATAGACGAGTGAGAGTAGCTAATATTAAACCTGGATTGTGGGTGCAATATTCAAAACGAATTGACGGAACCGAAGAAATAAATTTATTTTACGAAATTATCTAAAGTTATACATATTAGACTTAACAGCCTTCATTTAACATTGATGGCTCATGCGTAGAGCATGGAACTTTGATTTGGCATGTAACGGATTCGAATCCTTTCACCGGTTAAGCTGTATGAAAGTTTTTTATGGGGGTTTCTTCAGTCATTAAGGCGAATTTGAGGATTGAGTCCTCTTAACAGCCCTCAGACATATCATTAACAATTATTCTCAACCATAAAAATTACGTATAACTTAAAGTCACCTGAGGTAGGTCAAAGGTAGGTAGGATAAATTGCAGTGTACCCTACAGCGTGCATCCTTATGGAAATGTATTTTAAGTATAATTTATTTTATTGTCAGGTTACATCTTAGTTTTGGAGTTCCCCTAAGATTGTAATAAAAATATGTAACAATACAGAGTAAATATCAACATAAAATGTAATGCTTAAAATATATATTAATCACATCTTTCTTTAATCTGCATGCACACCCTTTTTCGTTTTTATTATCAACGTAGTCAAGTATCAACAATATGAAACTTTTATTGATATTGTATTAAATAATATTTTGAAGCGCGATAACTTTTTTCAGATAATTTTTTATTTTTTTATTTATTTTTTTGTATTTTTTGCAATGGTGTCTTTGTGACCAATCTACCATTTTTTAGCATTAGCATCAAATTAAGTGAATTTGTGTTTTTTAAACCGTTAATATATTCCTTTGTTTATCGAGAATTCGTAATAACCATTAAAACATTTGTAAATATTGTAAAAACTAACTCTATTTCCAATACACTCGGGATTCAACAAAATACATACCTTTAAAATCGTTCATGTGAAAATGAATACACGTTTCTATTCCATTGACTTTTTAACTAACTAGGGATTAAAATTATCATCCAACCAAAAACCAAACGTGACAAAGTATAAAATTTTGATAACGTTAACGAACCTTCCCGTAAATTTTCCAATAATCCCGAATAAAATTATATTGAAAACGTTCGAACGCCGAGAGAGTATCATTAACCTAATTAACAATCTGCCGCAGTCGAGTATTGTTTGCGTTTATACATGGTGTATTGACGTCTACTTATCTTCTGATTCTAGGCTCCGTGCCAAGTGGAGCTGGAGAATTGGGTAAACAGCATCCACTCTGCTTGTGCGGCTGCGTTCGCTAGACACCGCGGCAAGACCGGCACCCTGCATCTACTGCAGGAGGAGATCTTCCGGCTAGAGAAGGCCATTGAGTCGGTGAGTGGGGATGACTTTGTACTTGTAGTAGAACTTTAAGTTGTAGTGTTTGATCTGTTGAGTGGGGCTGACTTTGTACTTGTAGTAGAACTTTAAGTTGTAGTGTTTGATCTGTTATAGTTGTAGTAGAAGTTATAGTTATATTTTCAGTTATAATTATAGTTGTTGTTGTAGTCCTGGGGATCTATTTACTAAAAGTGACAGCGACAGTGACAGCGACAATAGTCGACCGAAACAACAACTTTAGTGAGAAGGACAAGTGAGATGCCACCTCGAATGTTCATCGTACCAAATTAAATAGTAATGACTTACATTTGCTGTATGTAGTTGTTTATTACGTTAAGGAAACATTGGCAGACGGCATTAAATATGTTCAACGTGTAATTGTTGCCAATACATAGCAAACTTGTGTAGCTGCAGTCAGATGCGTGACTATTATCACTGAGTAAATAGATCCCAGGTTGTTACTTAGTTGTAGTTATCGTTGAAGTCTGAGTTCAAGTGTTGTAGTTGCTCTTGTTGTTGAAGTTTTACTTTAAGTTGTAGTGTTTTTTTATGTTTATTCACTTGAAGATATCGTTGGTGTTGCAGCTGGAGTTATAGTTGTGAATTTTACTGTCTCTTAGTTAAATAGGTAGTTGTGTTAGCAGATGTATTTATAGTTGCAGTTGCAGTTTTGATAAACAAAGTTATAGTTGTTGATATTGTAGTTGTGGTTAAAGTTATGGTTGAGGTTGCAGCTATATGCAACTGTGGTCGTCAAGTTCAAAGTTCGTATGACTGGTTAGTTTTATAAGACTAATTTTAGGGTATTTGAGTACAGTTACTGGCGATGATTGTAATTTATCTTATCATCCAGCGCCCGGCAGAAAACAACGAAATACAGAAATAATATACGATCCTTGAAATGGTAAATATTCCAAATATATAAGCTTGTATTACTAAAATGTAGTCTGTTTTACGCATCAAATGACTTGGCCCATCCAACAAATACGTAGTTTTTATTTCGGTGTTTATATTTATTTTATAGTAAATAATATACATTACAATTAATAATATAATATATCTCAATAATATAAGCTTATTTCACTCTAAGACTTTTTTATGCAATCAAAATATTAACAAGTCTCAAACTAACTCGCGAAACCCGGCACCTCCATCAAAAACGTAGTTTTTTCATGCTCTTTATTTGTATTCCTTTCTTTATAATATATATTTTAACTATCTCGGTAGATATATCACTGACGTTTTTCTTTAACTCGGGTTTATTTATGCATTCAAAATGTTAACACATAAAACGAACTAAATCGCTAAACCCGGCACCTCCACCAAAAACGTAACTTTTATTTTCGTTACTTTCAATTTATTCCATCAACTTTTAAATCGAAAGTCAGGGGTTTAAAACCCTGGGTGGGGGTTATTTGTTGTTATAATTACTAGAAAAAAGTCACAACTTTGTTATTACTTGAGTCTTCTGGTGAGGGGGCATGATATTCGGTCGTTTTAATTGGGAAGAAGCTATTCTCTTTCTGTGTTGAGAAAACGCCAGAGGGGGTAGCGCTTTGTGCGAATGAGATTTGATTTTAATGAAAGATTCTGATTTTCAAAGGTGCTGGAGTGGGGAACCATCAAATTGATGAGTTCGCTTAAGAGAGAAGCCCAAGAATTAAACGTAGATTTTGTGTAAAACTGATTTTAAAACAGCGAATTATTACGTTTCATGACTTACTTTTAAATGTGTTTTATGTTGTCTTAGTTTATAAAAATACATCATGCCAAAAACCTGTAAAGATTGCGTTAATTGTTTCATAGTTATAATTACAAATTATGAGAGTATTACAATGTAATACTTACAAAGAAGATTATGTATGGGAATGATTTCAATTTAAGATTAGGGTAAGACCGATTTTGTTAACTTTCGACTCCTACATTATGCGGATTTTCTTCTTAATGTATCGATGTTTATATTCTCAATGTTCTCACCTCCTGAGAACCGAATCATTATACAAGAATAAAACACATATTCAGAAAACAACCGTCTTTTCCCCAAAATTATAGCTCGAATAAAAAAGTTAATTATTTTGTAAAATGTTAGGTTCTTTTACAAAAGCTTTATCTGAGCCGTTTATTGCGAATGCAGTAGTTTGGTTTCTCTAGATTATGCTGGTCATGGTTTTAGTGGTAATACAGATAAGCAAAATGGCACAGATTTAAAGCAGTGGTGCACATACATACTACGCGTTATGAGGGTAGGGTACACGGAGAAATTTAAAAGTTTAAACGCTTTGCAGTAAAGTTTCATGTTTTGTAGCGCAAGTGCAGTAAGAACAGGTAATGAGGGTTAGAATTCGTTGCTGAGTCGTCGCGACGGAGAGTGGCAGTAGGGGGAAATTGAAAGTGTGGGGGAGGGGGAAAAGGGTTTTGCTCGACCAGGGGTCGTGGAAGAGGGAGGGGGAGGGAGGGGGATTAAATATACGATTATGTTGGTCAGAAGTCTTGGCCCTAGCTAGTAGTAGTTTGTATTTAATTCTATGTGATATGGAAACACATTCTAACCATTTTAGCGTTATTTTGTTTAGTTAACATAATGCTAACCCAAAAAACGTATTTATTAACATCTAAAATTGTAATTGTAACATTTCTCGTCTGAAACGTCTCGTGCAATGCATACCCCTCTTCAGGTGTTTAATGAGGTGATTGATTGATTTTTGTTGTCAAACGACTATTTAAATAGCATTATTGCTATTATACACGATGGGTTGTGATAAGAGTGAAGGACAATTACCACAAACCTATGCCTTATGCGGGATTTGAACCCGCGTCCTCGTAGAGCTATACGCTTCGTATGAGCCACTGCGGACGGTCTAGGTATTTTGGAGTTAGGACATTTGTGAAGGTATGTCCGAGGGCTGTTTAAGAATACTCAATCCATTTTATTCGCATTAACGACTGAGGAAAACGTCGGAAAAACCCTCAGTCAAGATTTCCTATCTCGACGGGATTAGAACCCGGTACCTTCAGAATAAGTCTCAAGCTTTTTACTTGAGCCAATTTTAACTACACATTTGAGCTCAGAGAAACATAATTTTCATGTAACAACTTACATCACAATCATGTTTCATTGTTAGAAATAGTATAAATAGTGAAAAAATCTCCATTTCGATGATGATTAATTGTGTATGTAAAATGAATAGCATTACTCATAAGTGACCTGATTCATACTGAAATAAATTAACAAAAATCAAAATATTATAACTTAAAAATGATTTTTAGAGTGCAAGCGCCAACACATATAAAAATATATATTGTTAATATATTTTAATATATTCCGAGTTTCGTTGAACCATCTTTTTGCACCGAGCAATTTCTAAACATTTCTGAGATTTCTCAACCTTGTGGAAACGTGTTGAAGTGACCTAGTTACATTCTCGCCACCTGGCATACGGAATAAATCTTCACGAATGGATTCACACGAATAATGCAAGCTTTTTTACTTCTCGTCTGTGCAAGGGAAAATACGTTGCAGAAAACCCATTTCAATATAATCTTGACAGAACGCGCATGCAGACATCATGATTATTTCTCAAAGGGATGAGACGCTGTCGACTTCACGTCAAGTCAACCCTAACATATTTATTATTTTTATTTTTAAGTTATGAATATTTTCACAGCATTCTATTAGAGTCCACCCACCCACTCAGTCAAAGAACTGATTTTTAGTGAGGTACTCAAATGTAATGTGAACTGAGCCATCCTTGCTCGCACAAACGTCATATACAAGCTAGGTAATATGCACCAAGTCCAGATATTGACGGAGGTGTAAGAAATGGGTAGAGAACCCCTTAAAAACGCCATTACTGCAATTATTAAAAGCAATTTAAAGTAAATATTTTAAATTCTATTGAGGCTGAAAGTTTGTAGTATTTTATTTCCCTCACAAACAGCACGTGACTTCTAGACCTGGGTCTAATGCACGCTAGAGCTTTGTTGACCAATGGGCAAAGCTGTTTAATGTCTTTCGATCAATGAATAAACTATCTTCTTCTAGATTACACAGTTGATACCACTGTTTGGCATCACCTTATTGGCCGATTCGTAACAATGGCTAATAGAGACGTAATGGCTCGTTTTTCCCGCCTTTATTGGTGCAACTTTCAGCTAACTTTTATAACTGAATATCTTATCTAAATAATAAAAAAATTATTAACGTATTCAGAATGAAGTCCTTAATGTAGTGGAGTGTTAAAAAAGTTAAGGTATATTCCCTACACACAATAACTAAGGTGCATAGCAATTTAATAGCAATTTCAGAAGCTTCTCTCCCAATATGCATACCTTTTTTTAACATTTTCTTTTACGTTAACAACCGAACGTTGCTTCCGATGCACATGTAATTTGGGGTTAAGGGTGTCTCAGTCCCATCGAAAAGAAGAAACACTATAATATACCCGGCACCTCCACCAAAGAAAATCTTTTTTTTATATATCAACACATTAAAAACAAAGTAAGGTCAATTAAAGTAACGTAGGTATAGGATCATAGCAGAAGGCCGTTCGAACATTCGACGAAAGGAGTGAAGATAATACTATTAGAGAATAATACAATCAATTTCAAAATACACTCAAGAGATATATAAAAAAGTAAAATACACAGAGAATTGCATTAAAAATAACAAAGGAAATCTAAAATCAACCTTAATCTATTACACACCAAGTTAATACAAGGTGTCAATTTACAAAAAGCAATAGCTGTCCTTAAAAAAGGTTCATAAGGCCTACAATGATTGATTATTTATTATATTTTTGCTTTTGTTTAATTTATTTATTTTTTAAACACCTACTTGTACGTACATTTTGTTGTTGTAAGCAAAATCATGAGTTTATGCTTAATATATAAAAAAATAACGCGCTTAGCATAAATTCAATATAAATTTCGCCCCGATTCACCGCTATTAGACCAACGAAACGTAACCATTTCTTATCACCACAAATACCAGAGCCACGGTTTGATTGTAAACAGAAGGCCATTTGCTACATACTAAAATAATGTCAACAATTAATTTAAACACAAATTCACCGCTTTTGGGCGTAACAAAAACAAATACTATTGCAATTATTTTCACCCCACATTCTTGTCTCTAGTTATGAGATAGGCATAATATAAATGTACTTTCACAAAGAGTCGCCAGAACTGTACATAAAGGATAAAATACACTGTCACAAAACACACAGACAAAAAAACAGTGGCAATACGGTATAAGATAGTGTGAAAGAAATAATACTGGAGCTGTGCTGGGATTTGGCATTGAATAGAAGAAGGGGAAGCAGCAAAGCAATGTGTTTAGAACGTTTGGCGCAATGCCATGCTGGGTGTGTGTGGGGGGTGGTAGGGGGGTAGGGGAGGGGGTTATTAAGCTTGTGCGGGCAGAGAAGTCTGAGCTAGGAAGGGAACCAGGGACAAAGATTGAAGGGACGAGTTGGACGCTTGTAAACAGAAGAGAACAGCCGAGGAAGGAAATAGATTGCCAGACATTAGTGGTTCGCGAAATATTTATTGATTCAGAAGGGAGGGATGCTGATGAAGTTTTGTGCAAAATAATGCCTGCATGCCCTTTACAATTATATCATAGATTAATTGTCTAAAAATCTTTAGAAATAATATTTAGTCTACCCAATCAGTCACATCTTAATTTTAGCGGGGGAATTGAATTTAAACTGGACTTTGCCTACCCTATAAGCGCCAACGACATCGACAAACGAACAATGACCGTCCAGACACCAATAATTTAAATATAAAACACCAATCTAAATAGTTGGACACGATTCCACTCACGAGTACGCATAGAAATAACAAAAGTCTAAAACGTACTAGAACAAATACGCGTGATAAAAAAATATACAGCCTCACAAAATATTGATATGCCCCAATTTTCCGTGATGTTTTATTTGATACAATGTTTTTAATACCGGTATTCTAGTGGTAAAAACAAAAAGATTACACTTTTCAAATGGAAAATTGAGTCAAATCCCTGTATTATCGTTGGATTTTGTAGTTTTGAATGTTGTGCCGTATAAACTTGAGTTTTATGAATGATTGTGTGTTTGTGCTAGAATTACTTATAACGAGTGGCATCTCTCTTGTTCCCCAGGATCACAAGTTAAAGCACATGGCTGACTTGCAACAGAGCGTAGTCTCTGATCCCGACACCAAACTACAGATCAACAACCAGATCGTACAGTGGGAGGAGAATCTTGAACGACTACACTGCGAACAGTTCCGGCTACGCTGCTACATGGCGAGCCTACAGATAGGGGAGCTGCCCAACCCTAAGGTAGGACAAGAATATGATGTATTATTCAACACTTGGTAACTTGATGCGTGCGATTCACTAGACCCACTGCCTCCTAGAATCTACTTGTGTTTCAGAAACTAAGAAGGCAGTGAGTAGGGCGCTTCGCGGACGCGTGTTGTATTCGCGTTGATGTAGGAGCGTATCTGTCTTATCTCCTGCACTCATACAATTACTTTAATTTATCCAACCATTAACATAATATCTATAATTTTATTTGAACGCATGCACAATTGAAAAAAATCAAAGGTTTACTGTTTTTAAAAAAAATATTTAAAATCATTTTGTAGCTTGCTCAATTTAATTTTTGAATTATGTTTACTTTCTCGTAGAACATTAATTCGATTCGTGTGAATTTGTGTCATTTAATTACTACAGAAACATAAAACCGATAAATGTTATCTCAATTTTTGTCGGGGATTCCAATCATTCAAGGTTATTTTCAATTAATACTAATTCATATCTCATTTGATGTCGAAACACTCCAGTAGGTGTAAATGTATTATTACTACAATGCAGAAATAAAAAGTCGCCACCGTGAATCCTGTTCTTATAGCTATTATTTATTTATATATATTCGATAGGCGCTTTTTTTAATTTCGAATGTATAATAATAATAATTGATATTATTTAAAGAAGCGCCTGTGTTATACCTGTATTGTGCCTCGTGACACATTAAATGAATAAATGTGTTGTAAAACAAACAATACAAATAAAACAAATTGAGAAAGTTGCACAATTTCTCTGATATCTTAAATATTATGCTTTCAAAATATATTACAAAGGGTTTTGAACACTAAGATGCATAGATTTAATAATATTTGGCCTTTAAACTCAAGCATTAGAATTAAAGCCTCCTCACAATTATAGTTCACAGGATTGACTTAGTTATTGGCGTTCATGCCTCGCTCGTTCAGTGCGGTTCTTACGCCCTGTTGGTTGCACTGCTTGCTCTCTCGCTAGTTGGTGCAGCACTCAACTGCACTGGTGCACTCGTTAGTGCACAAATATTGATGTGCGATGTTTGATAGACCATGCTTGTTTAACTAGGCGTTATGATACAGGGATGACCAAATGTGTAATAACAAAGTGGAGCACAACTTTTCTGTCCATACATCCATCTGTTTGTGTGTATGTCACAATGGTATTTAACATCTATAGTAGGCTAGATCTTTAGTCTCAAATACGTCCGCACAGGCGCGAGCGTAGCAAATTGATGCGTTAATCTGCCCTTTCCAAGATGGCGATTTGGCGTTTCAATTTATGCATAACGTTA
Organism: Sweltsa coloradensis; assembly: GCA_024449915.1. NCBI lineage: Eukaryota > Metazoa > Arthropoda > Insecta > Plecoptera > Chloroperlidae > Sweltsa > Sweltsa coloradensis. The sequence goes on from JAMZAV010000641.1 coordinate 246,028, forward strand.
TTTTTTAAATGGAATTAAGTATTTTTCTGGGTTGTTTGGTATGGTTTTACCTTGTGCAGCGTAAGAATGCACTAATAAAAACAAACAAAAAATTAGTTTTTGCATAAGGAAATTTATTAATCATTTGATGTTAATTAATAGCTAATATGCTCACCTGCCTACCATCTTGAAAAATATTTGGGCTACAATCGCTCCCATATACTTTAACATGCAAACTGACCTATTCAAGATGGCTTCAAATTGTCACGCCAGTGGACTAATGACATGGGGATCTAGCCTATAGATGTTACATATCATTGGCGTGTCACGCCTCATGATAGAAAACAAACAAGATTTCAGATTGACATGCGTTTTTATCTAGCTATTGGTTCGCAACAAGACTGATACAAGGTGTTTTTGGAGACACTAAGAATCATAGTATTTTTTTAAATAGGTATTTCTGTGTACTCGACCATTTTATGAAGAGTATTAAATTTTGAAAAGATTTCATTTGATTGCTTTTTCTTCGGGAATTTTTTAAGGAAATGTCTTTAAATGTCGGTGAAAACTTTCAATCAGTATTACCGATAACAAGAGTTTCTACTTCAAGAGTACTTCTCTGCATAACTTGCAAATACTTTCGTTTTGTACATTCATTATATACATTCATTTTGTACATTCACTCTGTAATATATACTCATTACCTGTTTATGTAGCTATACGTTGAACACTGTTATTCTTTGTGTGTGAATTTATTTTAGTTATTTTTTATTCTCTATCTATTATATTTTATTCTATGTACTATCCTACTTTAATCTTAGAAATAGACATGACGAAATCCCATATTTGTATCCTTTATGAATCGACGGATGAATAAAGAACAAGTATTGAACCCGTGACCTCCCGAAACGGAGTCCCACACACTACACATGAGCAGATTGAATAGGTTTATTTATTTACTTAATTTATTTATTTAACGTCTATCCTTTTCAGTTAAAAAACTGATTTACAAACAAGACAACTAAATAAATCTTATTACATTAACGTAGACACAACATAAACTACAAGTTGTAATTAGTTATATTACAACAACAATGTACTAGTAACACCCAAATTTTGGTAACAAAATTCAAAATAGATATTTGATTAAATTAATTATTTTCCAAATATAAAAAAAGAGGAAAAAAAACGAAAACAAAAGAAAAAAGAAAACAAGAAGGAAAAGAATAGAGAAAGTTGTGAGTTGTTAGATATAGAAGTTAGGAGACTTTGTCACGGTATGAAAGTCTGAGGCGAACTATTCTCTGGAGGTAATTTCATAATATGTTGTGATAAAGTCTTGTTGAGTGGTGTTTGTGATGTGTTAATTAATCAACACAGGCCTATACGTAATGCTTGGTTGTGTGTTAGGTGTGGTTTATTAATAAGCAACTACGCATATTCTGCGTTTAAATTTACACGCTACGCATGACGGTGATGAATTTTCTATGAGCAAATGTGTATGCATATGATTACAACGTTGACGTTGTATTTAGTGGAGAGTGTTGGTGAATTAACATGAGTGCGTGGCTATGTACATTGGGAGACAAAAGTAGATCCGGAGTAAAGCGAATTTGGATCGTTGCGCTTGTGGTTATGAGCTCTTTTTGGAGTGCAATATGTCCAGTGTTTGATTTCCGCTTCCGTAGTCGAAAAGTTTTTAACTTCTAAAAATGGACTTTAATATTTCAATATTAGGATTGGCAAGCAAAATGAAGACGGATCTTTTTTAAATAAACATTTTTTTTAAAGTAATTGTACACATTAATTAACCCTGAGTTGTAATGTACGCTAGTTAATTATTTAATTTATAATTTTAATAATAACCATAAGGTGTCAAGTACGTTAATGAGACTTACCTTCCGTTTGCCCAGATTTAATTATTTTCTCCCAGAAAAATGAGACATCCCAAGATAAAAATTTTAACTCGGTTTAACTCATAAAGAAAAAAATTTTAATTGAAACTATGACAAATTAAAAAGAAGAATAGAAAAGCTGACAAAGAAAAAGATGATTATTTTAATCATAGTAAGATTATAGATACATAGTTAAGTTGTTAAAATGTTACAATAGACGAAATACTTAATACTTTTCAGTGACATGTATTGCTGAACTAGTAATATGAATGGCGAATAAAACGGAGATTTAAAACAATAAAAGGTTCTAGGAATTCTTTAACAGGATACCGACAGAGAAAACTCATGCTAAACTAAGAAAAACGCCCATTTCGTTGCTAGATGGGGTAAAGTGCCGTGTTTCACTGCATTGAGCTTGATTGATGTATGAAGTTTATAATATGATATTTAGTTTCACATTATTGATAATTCTCAATGAAACATAAAGTCATACTTTATTTATGAAATGGCATTATATAGAACATGTTTCGAAATGCATAACCATTGATATTAAACCCCTATAGTAGGCTAGATTAGCAGTCTCCTATACCTCCGCACAGGCGCGAGCGTAGCAAATTGAAGACTCAACCGGCCCATTTCAAGATGGCGATTTGGTGTTTTAATTTATGCTTTTTTAATGCAATAAAGTATTTTACTGGATTGTTTGATATGGTTTTAGCTTGTGCAGCATGGTATTAAACAAAAGAAACAATACGAAGTGATTGCATAAGGGAATTTAGTAATCATTTGGTGTTAAAGGCTAGTATGCTTACCTGTCAACCTGGCGGCAATCTTGAGAACTATTTGGCCACAATCGCTCCCATTTGATTAACATGTAAACTGTCATTTTAAGATGGCTTCTAATTGTACCGGAAGTGGACACCGACTGCTGGTCTAGCCAATTATATAGGATGTCTATGTGCATAACACAGCACGTACGAAGTACGGTAAGATAGAAAGCTTTACTTAATTTTCTAGCCGAACTTTAAGGAACTTAGACCGTGGAGAATCGGTGCACCTTGGTCACTGACCTGCATTCACCGCCTGACATTCAAAACATTGCTCGATAAAAAGATTTCTTCAAGAACAAAAGACATTTGCGTTCAATTAAATGCTGCACATTTCGGCCTATTTACAATTTATTATTTCTTGTACGTTTCAATCGTAATGGATTTTTCTGAAAACTTAACAGCACCCATAACTTTTTCCCCGGATGTTTGTTTAAAAATTCAGCGCAATCGCTTTGCCCATTTTAATCGCACAGTCACACAGACACCGATCCGTTTGAGTTTAGTCGCTTCGCTCCCTCGTCTTATAATATATTTTGAGTAGGTTACCTGTCCATGTACAACTTATCACTAAGGTGAATAACTATAGTTATAGAGTGTGAGGATGGTTGGAGGGAGTGCCCAATGATATTTATTGAGCTCAATTCTAGCGTTCGAAATTTGATTAATTACAGAAACTTCGAAAAAACCAGCTGTAACAATATCGACCTTCTTACTCCCGAAATAGTCTCGCGTATATCGGTGGAGCTACCACTAACTGTTAACTAATAAATTAACGTGGTTTCTATCCAGTGAATCCAATGAACGTGTACTGAAAACAGGTCACAATATTCCGAGTTATTATTTTTGTAATCAAATGTACATTGCAGTACTTACTACAATCATAATGAAGTCAAATTTACCGTATTCTGTAATAAACAAATGATTAAAATAGAAAAAGTTATATGTCTTTGGTGGAGGTGCCGGGTAGAGCGAGAAAAGTTTTAGCTCCATAAGAATAGCATTGTTGGTGGAGGCGCCGGGTCCTCACTTTTCTTGATATTATTTCTACTTTACATCCAATTTAATTACGGAGGGAGGTAATATTGTTGTGGTATTTTTTTAGCACAAGTGACGGTGAATTTATTAAGTGTGTTTCAAATATGTAGGTCAGTGTACTCAGTCAGTGTTAGCAACAAATCGTATCTCATACTTGCTCTCACAATTTTTTGTATTGTTCATTAAAACTAGATGAACGCCAAAGTCGTTAGACGAGAGTGAGCCATGTGTTGAGTACCCGGTAACATTCTCTTTCCTCCCCCTACCTAAGGTCTCTCTAGCCTATCATAGGCTAGAAAATCGTATTATGGCCTTACAGTTGACGCGCCCTTATACCGACTAAACTCAAAACCCTATTATTTATACCTATGTTTTTATCAAACATGCAAATGTTCCCGGGTACTCAACACATGAATCGTTCACTCGTCTAACAAAGATTTCGGCGTTTTCCTAGTCTAGTTGGCTAAGGCGCCCTTATACCCGAAATGTGGAAGACCTATGTTCAAACCCCCGGTCGGGAAAAGATTTATATAATTTCTGGATTGTATTTTAAAAATTATAAAACATGTTTTGAAATGCATACAATACTATGGAAAACAATGCCAGTACGAAATACGAGTAAAGATTGTAAGGTAACTCAATCTCCCCGCGGAATTTAGGGAAACCTTGAGCGTGCAAGAATTGATACACCTTGGTCACTGCATGTAATCACGGCCTTACAAAAATGATTCAATAATAATGACTTCTTCAAGAACAATAGCATTGACGTTAAAATAAAACCTACATATTTCCAGTATATTTTTCCATTTATTATTTTTTGTAAATTTAAATCGCAATGGATTTTGCTCATTACGATAGCAGTTCTCAGTTACCTTGTCACGTATGTCTGTTTAGAATTTCAGATCAATCTATTTGGCCGTTCGCCCGTATGGGACCGGACAAGAAAGACATTTAACATTTAACATTTATTTTATCAAACAGACAAATTAATCACGACGAAGACTCGTTTGAGTTGAATTGTATTCTCAGTCGCTCCTCTCTCTCTCGTCTAATAACGTGTGAAGAGGTCTTGGGTTCGATATCCGCTATCGGCAATCCTGACTGAAAGATGTGTCATAGATTTTCTTCGGTCGTTAAAAAAAATTGTAGAGATTATAAAATAGCAGTTGTAGAAGTTAAGTTTTACTTTTTTCATTTACAAAAATTGGTTTTAGTTTTTTGTTTGGAGAGAATAAGATATGTTACTGAAGAAAATCGTGATGCATGTATTCTATTAACACCATTATAAACAACAAATTTGTTATAAATTCATTACCCATGAGATGTAAAATACGCTTGTTAATTAATAATTTGATTAATTATTATAATAATTACCATAAAGTGTCAAGTACAATTAACTAAGGCTTTCTTTCCGCTTGTCCAGATTTGAATATTTTTTCTCAGAAATATGAGATATCTTAAGCTTAAAATTCCTAACTCGGTTTCAGCACACAAAGAAGAAAATTAAAGTTTTAACTATGAAAAATGTATTAGAAGAATAGAAAAAGTTGACATGAAAAAATGAAGTTCATCTTAAATTTTATTATTTTATTTATTATTATTATTATTATTTTTATTTATTTATAAGTAAACATTACATAATATGTATCAGTTTAGCCATATGAAGAGCATGCAGGAAGTTATTTATAAATTATTCATATATATTTTTAAAGGTATTTATTTAATTTACAATAATGGTACAGCAGTGCATACAGTGTGTACAAAATTACCTGAGCCATTAGGCTCTTAACATTTTAACATAAAAATAAAAATATATATAGCTTATTGTAGAGATATTTTTAAAAACATATGTATTTAATGAGGGAAAAAATTAAACAAAAAAAACATCTCTCGGACAAATTATTCATATAAAGTTACTAAGATAGCTGTTGAAGTTGTTGAAAATGTTAAAAATACACGATTTGCTTGATATGCTCGATGATAACCGTTCATCAAGGATGGTACAGAATGTTTTTGGTGACCACCAGAGTGAGGAGGGTAGAGCTAACCTTTTAAAGAGGCAGTTTTGTGTAAGCTACCCAGCTTATTCAATGCTTGATAAGATTGTACATGTTGGTTCTTCGACAATTCGTTGGAGTTGCTTCGACCCCTAATTTGTTCAATCTCGTTACAACGTGCTTGTAATTTGTATGAATTCTTTTTAAAAGCAGTTTCACCCTTATCATAAGAGGTTGTATTCGCTTCGTCCTGCTTTTCTCCTCCAGTCTCATTCTGTATATTCCTTGCTGGAATGATGTATAGTATAACACAACAGGGATGAGACTTTTACACTTAACATTCTAGGTACAAAATGTATTACCTACAAAATAGACTAAAGTATTTTTAAACTGAATTAAAACAACTCCCTGGGAATATAACGGAAGGAAGGGAGGTAAAAACGAGGAAAAAACTCGTTTAATATGCGGTTTAACAAAACCACCTCCGAAAAAGAACAGTTTTTAATTTAATTTATCTTTACTGAAGCGACAAATCCTTTGCATATTTTAAAATAATTGTCAGCACATCCTATTGTTTTTTAGTAACACCAAATTCAAAGCTTCTTTATGGTGAATTAACCTCTAGGCAGAAAGTTTTTAATTTATAGCCAAAATATCAAACGTTATAACCCGTTTGTCCAAAAGTTTGTTTTCAACTTTGCTATCACATAGACTGGGACAAGGATGTCCAACATTATTCTGGATATATAAATTTATTTGTATTGTATGATATTAAGTGTATTTGTGCTCTAGATGTACTTTAGGATGTTTTTTATGTATTATTCACCGTAGAAGCATCGTGGATCCGTCACAAAATGCAAGGGTTGGTTATTTAATTACATATGAACCATCATCTCAAAGAACAATAGATATATCCATATTAATTTTTTTATGTTATTATTTATTATTATCTATTTTTTTATATTCTTAAAACATTAATTTAACTAAACAATCCAAGAGATCGTAGAAAAGTAGCTTAGATCCAAATACATTTGGTGACTGTCAACCTCATAACAAAAATTTATAAACAAATATTTACAATATACATCAACAAAATATTTTAATACGAAATACAAAATACATTCCTTAGGTCCGATTTACAAACGGTTACGACGTATTCACGATAATTTTGTTACTAGAAAAACTCGCACGCAGTGCAATGGTAAATAATAAATAATAGTTAATAATTATGGTAAAACACTTTGGCGTATCACTGAAACAAATGTGTATTAAATAAGTTGTCACTATCAATCGTCAATTTGTGTCAATGTAGTAAGTAATAAGGCCCCCGTGATCAGGTTGTTCCTCGGAGAAAATGTACTTTAAACGTACTTAAATATAAATAAAACGTAAATTACTTGAAACCGACTATAATAAACATTTTTTAGTTCAGTTTTAAGCTACACTGGACATCCTTGGAAGGGGTTAGGAGGATTGGGGCGGGAACGGTTGCGGCGATGGGAAGGGGGGGGGGGTGGGGAGGGCGAGAGGGAAGGGCAAAAAACATGTCTGCGATCCAACTTGTAAATTATGAGCAACAACTATTTCCATACAAAACATCCGCAATACTGGGGGAAAGTTGAAAACTGAGATATTCGCTGGGAAAAGTTCGTCGAGGAAAACGATTGTCTTCTATTTTATCTCTGGCTTCGATGAAAACTTGAAATATTCCATTCACTTTGTTATTTTAAATGATTAGGATTAAGGAATTTTTAAAATAACACATTCCTCTCTCTCAATAATGTCTGACTTCATCAAAATATTTTAAAACTATCACAATAAACGAAACTATTTAGAAAATAGTTTAACTTAAAAGTAAGAGAACGTTTTTGGCGGCTAACTTGATATCTATCAAAATATGTTAAGAATAAATAAAAACATGTTGAAACGTGGTATCTAATCTCAAACTCAAGGGTATATAAAATAACTTAAAATCAATTCTTTTAAGGGTTTTCAAACCTTTGGCACCAATGAAAAATCAACTGATGTGATAACACTACTGGTTAATAAATCGTGGAGAAAAAATATATAAATACAACTACAAACTGATTTTTTTTGCAGAATTATGGTAGTTTAGATAAAGAGCTCAATTGAAATTTATTTGGAATAATAAGTGTAAATATGTAAATAATATATTGTTTTTATTTATAACCTCATTATAAACATTTTTATACAATATGAATATATCGATCATTTCCAACATTATTGTTTGTAACTTATATTAACATGCTACATATACAACAATAAACACAATAACACAACACACATACAAATAAATTTAACATCTGTTTATATTTGGAAGACCATAAGCGGAACAGAAATACATGACATTATCAGAAACCTTCAGAATCTCGCGTCACGTTTAAAAATATAAACATAGAAAAATATTGCACTTTAAGGATTTGTTTTACTTTTTCCCATCCTTTGTTCCTTAGTGAAGAAGGTTCAGTTAACGATTACGCTCATCCACAAACGCTATTGGAAATCTAGTTTCGAAAGCTCCAATCTTATTTAACGAAATAATTTTACAATTTTAAAGCACCACCTAATTGTTAAAATACTATGTCTTGAATATCATATATGGCAATGTAGTATTAAGCATATTTGGTGAATACTTTAATTTGTTGACTATACCTACTTTTGGCAATTTTAAGTAAATTATCTGTTGTAAAACTTTACTTACGTAAAATGTACTTTTACTTTAAGTTTCACAGTTTCATGACGACTCCTAGATGTATGCTTTATACAAATGTATCATACGAAATGAAATACAAATACAAATCAAATTCAAAACTCACAATATACGCATTTGCAATACATTCTAAGAGTTTTTCAATGTCCATCTTCTTTGACAGTATAAAAGTTCTGGCGCATTTATCATAGCCTTCTTTGTAGTAAGCTGATCCGCTTTGCGTTATATATTGAAGAGGATTTGACTTAAAGGGTCGAGTAAGAGAGAGAGAGAGAGAGAGAGAGAGATGTTGTTATTGCTAAAGCTAAAGCTTTTCCAACACGAAAAAGTTGATTTCGTTTATTTCAGTTCGGAATCCTCCCTACATAGATGCCGAGTCCTCGCGTCTCGAAGAAGTCGAATACGATTGTGGCAACATCTTCTTACTTCTTTCATTCCGTACGATATGAAACTGTCAGCAGAAAGAGAAACAATATACGATTTAATACCGTTGGTTATTGGTTCAGTTTGTGGTTTTTTCATTCATCTTACAAACAATGGGTTGCACAAATAAATTCCTTCCCTGGAAACGTTATATTATTCTTTGGTTGGTTTATTTATAAGTTATAACATTCCACGATAGGAACGAGAAGAATGTTACCGATTTATTTGGTTTGTTTTTTATGTGAGTTTATTCATGTAACAAATTTTAGAAAAACTTCAATCTAAGATGGAGGGCCAGATATAGTTTGCAGCCGCACGGCGATTTAACTGACAATAATCTGCTACTGATTTAAGAAAATCGGTAAAAACTACTGTTAATAATAATAATACAAAAAAATGAGTTGTTAAATTTAAGTTGAATATAATATATTATATTGCAGGTTACAATAATACTTAGTTCCACATTCAAAAACTTAGAACTAGATTAAATTCATTTAGGATATAATAGAGAAGACAATTTGTTAGAATTTTTGCGTTATGCACATCCCAGTCTATTTTTGGTGACTAGCACAGCTGTTTTGTATTTTTCCTGCACTAATCCGATGCATTGGGTTTTCGATAAGCCCTTCACAGAATTGTTTTGGCAATTCGTGAGAAAGATTCCATCATTTTCTGGAAAAAGTTTCAATACAAATTATAAATATAATCGGAATATTTAATTGTTGATGTGACGGTGACAAAAGGCTGCATTTGTTTTAAATTTCCCATTTCTTGCAGTGGGGACGTATTTAGTTTACTAACTCAGGTGTAAACTTGTCGATTGGCAGTGTCAACTTAGGTGAAAGAACACAAGGACTATAGCATTGCTTCATGGGTACGTGAGGACGTTGACAAACACGCTACGCCTGGGAGTCAATTCACTTCGTTGTCAATATCGATCTAAAGTTGTCATTTTAGTAAGAAATTGACCATTTAGGACGGCAAAGTCAGCTTACAATGTATTCCATGAATATTTTGCATCTTGCTGGTATAGGTCTACATAGTCTCGCTATTAAGTTAACATAGAGAAATGCTTCGCCAACATTGTATGGAATACACTGTAGCCAGCATCAAAACAAGCATCCATCGACGAGTACTAAATAATAAATAACACGCCCCCCCCCCTCCAGCCATTCCACCCCACAACCAGTTAAAAAACTTTTCCGGAGTTGCTTCATGATATTGCCTTGTTTTCTATCTAGTCTATCTCTTACATTGATTTGTTTGGGATTCAAGCTTCGTTGTTTCTGATATTTGACTAGCTTCTGTATCAATGCCTTTGGGCGAATATATTCAATTCACCATTAATTATGTGATTGCTGAGAAAAGTATGTAAGACTTGGAATGGAACTCACTCTAGTTACAAATGATTAATTAGCGAATAACAGATAATTTAGTCTGGGAACATGTTTGTATTTCTTTATTGCGTTTTTTTACATTGGACTACATTTCAGAATTATTTATATTTATTTTTATGGCGGTTTTGTGAGCTCGGCTGAATATTTTTACAATATAAAAAAAGTCCGTTTAAAAATCTTGATTGACAAATTTGAGAATTTCACACATTCTGGACCACATTTTGACCTCCAATTTTCACATAAAATCTATACGCGTCATTCACAGAACATTATAATATTTTAAATAGTTGTCTTCTGCACAAGCTTTGGAAATATTTGCAAAACAACCGATTTGGTGGTATATTTTCTGTCAATTTCTTAAAAACAAGTTTGAAAATGTATTTAGACATCGCTGAACATACATTCTATCTTGACATACTAGCGCAAACCATGCACAACCCCATAAGTCAAACAGAAGAACGTGATTGTGATCCAGGGTTAATCCTCGCGTTCCTCATTCAAGCCTGGTCTCCTCGAGCTCATCCAACTTAATGAAGTCTTCAGATAACAAATGGTCAAAAATAACTTTCTCAGCGTTCTTAACTAACTGCAAACTGTAGCGGATATCGACCAGGCGACCTCCCGAATGAGTTTCTCACGTACTATCCTTATCGGGGTTTCTCTACAAATCCCAAGATTGTTTCCGGGTACTGGGGGCTAGCCTCGACCCTACAACCTCAGGGTCACAGAAACGTTCTGTATCATCCTTGTTAAGGGCATTGCCAACAAAACAAACAAGTGTCAATCAGATGTTATGTTCTGTTTTTATCGTGAGATTTGATGCACGCACAGAAGGACGGACGAACCGAAAAGTGGTGAATTTAAGGAAGCTTTGCTACGTTACACAATTCCTATCACTCAAACACAATCATAATCTTGTATTGAAGACCTGTATTTCGTGTATTTATTGATTTATGTAACATATATCTTATACAGTTACAAATACTGATTAACAAAGGTCTTCTTTTTCTTCTGCTCTCTTTTTTCAACTAAAATATCATTTTTGGGATTCTAACGTAATCCATTCTTGTCACGAATCTATGCCATCTCAGACTATCCTTCACTATCTTGAATTTCTCAACTGTCAACTCCCAATATCCTTAATTTTGTATCCGTCCCCATTTCCAAGATAATGCTCAGCTTATGGGGGTAGGGTAAGCTCTATTTAATTGGACTATTTTGGCTTTCTTAGCTGCCGGTTATACAGGCCCGACAAAAATTCGTCAGCCTCCTTTTCATCTGACAACTATTCCATAGTGCTATTTTACCAAGTATCTCCATTTCTTACTATCTTCCCACCATCTTACCAATTCTACCTCCACCCAAGACACGTCTCTATCTTCTATGCTTTGTTTAAGGGCAAGGATCACCACCAATATTAAAACCACGCGAAATAACCTTATTTCAGTAATATCTCTCAGAAACGTACGTAAAATTCGAAAATAGGGCTAAAAGGTCTCACGTAGTTTCGTTAGAACTACACACTGAATGGAAATTATTCAAATATTGTTATCAGTAGCGTTTTTAATAAACGGAATACATTAATTTAATTAAAACCTTGATTAAAATTATTACTGTTTACAATATTTGTAAAAGGTTTTGTGCCAGATAGTAGTCCTTCCTCTTAATTCGTTCAATCCACCTACCTCTTAGTCTTCCTTTTTTATTATTCCCTGCTAACCTTACAAACTCTCTTCTTGGTATTATTTCTTTTTCTAAAACAAATTGTACCAGGTGATGGAATTGAAGCTGTAGAGGACATGAAAGGATGGGGAAAATTGGTGGAGAAGCAGATGCAGGATGAAGATGATGATGATGATGAAGATGAAGAAACGCTGAGCCCAGCAATCTCGGCAAAAAATAGTATCGTGCCCTAGATATCGGTGGAATATAATAATAATTATATTAAAATCAACTATGTTCCTCTCTGTTGCAGAGCCTGTTAACCCATGTGTCCCGCGCGACGAAGTCAACGCTCAACAAGCTCGGCGTCTTCACCGTCTCCTCGTTCCACGCGTTCATCTGCGCGCGCAGCCCGTCGCTCCTCAACAACCTCCTGGCGGGACGCGGAGCAACTAAACGCCGGCCTCCGATGCTCAGTCGGTCAAACTCGGGCTCCAGTCGGCGGTCGCTGCAGATGACGTCACGCGACGATGCCGACAAGACGGTCAAGGTCTCGCTACCTGACAACCAGGTAATCTCGACCTCAGAAAAAATAAATATTAATAGTATCCTTGTTTGTATTTTTAAAAATACTTACAAAACAAAACGCGGTAAAAACACAATTCACACAAGAGTCGATAAAGAAGTTTCCAGGGAAACTTCTTTATCGATTCTGATTCGCACTCACCCACTGAGTGAAATATGGCAGCAGCCAAGGCCGTCCTTTAACGCGGATTGTTCTGTCAGTTTTTTTTTAAATTGTGTTTCCAGTTTTTGTCGACATACACCACATTTTTATCACCAGTTATATTTAGTTATCTGCCAGTAAGGTAGATGAGGTGGTCCACCGACTTTAATCTGGACTTGAAGTTCACTTATAGATATATAGATTTTATCTTATAGATTATTATGGATAAAAAAATACAATTATATACATCTAATAGATTGACCAAAACCACAAAATCCCCTGCCTAAACGGACTAGTACACGACGACTAGAATGAAGTTGATTTGCGTAAAAGCACGAACTGTGAGTAATTGGCAAAGGAAAGGGGAGGTGCGGGGCGGCGAGGACATATCGATCCTACGGCCGTAAGCTTATTGTTAAGATAAAAGAAAGTTTAACAAAACATAAACATCACCTCAGTAACAGAGTAAAGCCAGAGTCGATAAAGAAGTTTCTTTGCTAAAGCAGGGTTTGATTAAGTGGAGGAGGATTCACCTAAGTATAAGCTTATTTACTTCGTTTGTTTAACCAACCTCTAACTATGGGTAGTTGGCAGCTGGTACCCCTTGACGATATTCGGCTCGGATACTAGCCCTGACGTACAACCAGGTTCAGGACCCAGGAGACCCAGGACCTACTCCTCTAACGCCGTCCGCCGCGTCTTCTTCATGATTGCGAGCTACCATTCCCAACCATCCTAGCGCTGCCCTCATGGAATTGGTCTAGATTTTACCTAACTAAATCAAAATTAATTTGTCTTGTTACCCAGACTGCTCACGTCTATCTGCGCGAGATGCGATGTCGGTGGAGGAGTTCCTAGCGAGCGCCTGTAGCCGCAAGAACCTCAACGCCATGGAGCACTTCGTCAGAGTCAAGAAACGTCGGGAGATGGAGGATCACAACTATTTCGTGCCGCACAGATCGGATCTCATTGAAACCTACGTGAGTTGAACAGTGTACTTTTTACTTCGTACATTTTGTAACAAATTGAATTATTTCATTAATCGGGAAACACTCCCGTAAGTGTAATTGATTTTTTGAAAATCAATCTAGAAATCCAGAAATTTAGAAAAGAAAAGCTCCCGACCGGCAATTGGGAGGCCGGGGTTCGTCACCCCGCTGATATAGATTTTGTAATTTCTGGATTGATTTCCAAACGATTGAATTATGTGACGAATTTCAGTGAGCTAGCTATACATATTGTATTATTTTACGAATGATATACACTACTTCACTTCACTACTTCCATCTCCCCAGTATTGGTCGTAAATTTCCAGTTATCATACTTATTTGCCACTTTTAAAGATACTTAACCAACTAGCCCTATTTATAAACAACCAGTACAATAAGTAGAGACACACTTTAGGTTTTGTATGCTAAATCATTGAACACTTATTTTGTTAAACGCAACCAAGTGTTTTTTTTTACAGAAAATAAATTTTATTTGTCCATACCTATTAAAAATTCGTATAACATTATATGATATCCAAAGTTTAAAGGGGCTCTAATTAAAAAAATCCCAATTAAACATAATTTTTTCAGTGGATGTGCAAGAAATACCCCACATTTAAGAAATAAAAAAATATAGTCCAAAAATGCAAAATTTTCTCAAAATTAAATATCTTTACATAGTCCTATCTATTTAAAAATAAGTAAAGCATTGTATGCTAACGTTTTAAGGGGCTTAAATTAAATAAAAGTAATTTGAAATGTTCCTATAAAGTATAATTTTCCAGTAGATGTGCAAAAAATAGCATACATTTAAGATTTTGTTGGAAAGAAAAAAAAGATTTTACGAAATGCTAAATTAACTCTAAATTAAAATGTTATTTTTATATATCTCTTTCATATTGCTAAAAGGTTCTTTTATCGCTTGGTTGTACTTATTAAAAGGTGTTAAATGTCAATTAAAAGCGCGTGAAGTGCAATGTGGCGTCGTCCGCGCGAGTCGGAAGGTGATGAATGAACTGCTAATGGCATTGACTGCGGAACGAGGGAATTCAATTTAAACCAGATTGGTTTCCGATGTTGCGGTCACTGATCAATAGTCGATGTAACTAAACGTTTCATTGGTTAAGATTCACTTTGACCTTTATTGGCGAGTTAGTAATGACCGATTTCGGAATTTATTAATTTTTTCAAAGATTAAAACTACAGTTATTAATAATGAAAAATATCTCATTTCCATTAATGGTGTTTTTCACCGATGTCTAGAAAGTAAATTTTGTTGTGATGAGCTTTTTACATTAACTTTTATTTGGAGTAACCCTGATATAATATTGAACTTTGTTCTGTAAACGACCATATATTATGTACGACAAATTCTTACAATATAACTATTTTTAGGCACTGTATTCTATGAATTTTGATCTATAAACCTTGATGTATTGCTGTAACTTCAACCTGCATAACACCTATATTACACTATCATTTTTTTTTAAATATATATTTTCAATTTTTCAATTTCAATTTTTTATTAGGACAAATTGTACATTTTATGTAACAACAACACAATTTTTAGTGTATGTGTCCTTTAGCTAAATAAAAAAAAAATGTTACTAATACTAATATAATGAGAAATTGTCATAATATGTTATACATTGTAAATAATAATAATTATTGAAAAGTAATAAAATAAGGTTCATTTCATTATATTATAGTTAATCAATAATATCAAGTGATAACAGGAATTTCTGTGAGTGTATCATTTAAGTAATCAATAAGATAATAGTAGGCTTTTAGAATTAAAATTTGTTTTAGTTCATGTTTGAAACGGTCATAGCTTGAAATGTTTTTAATGGATTCTGGAAGATGGTTATAAAGAGATTTATGTAAGTAGTCTGAGTTTACTTGTCCAAGTTTTGTGTGATATGAGTTTAGCTGTAGGTGATTTTTTTTACGTGTGTCATGATCATGGACATTTGCATTTACTGAGTAGGTGTGTATATTTTTTTAATTACTAATATTGATTTGAAAATGTATAAACATGAAATGGTAAGGATTTTGTGGCGTATAAAAAAAGGTTTACAGTGTTCTGTGGGATCAAGGGAACAAATTGCTCTAATTGCTTTTTTTTGTATAATAAAAACTTTATGAATGTGGGTATTTATTACATTTATTGCGCATCATTTGAACACAATATTAAAAATAAATGCGAGAGTGACAGATAGAGCATCTGCCCCATAGTACGTGAGAACCTTTCACCCTCTTAAGAGGGTACGCTGAGCTTAGCCCAACTCAAATGCGCGCAAACAGGTGTTGATGATTTCTGCTGAACGGTAGGTAATATCATTACCAAATTTTGAATGGATGTTAATAACGTACTTTTATATTGATATCCGTAATTGGTTGCACAAAATAAGCGTTAAAGATCCATTGCGAGACATAAGTTCAAAACGTGAAAAAATGGGAAATCCAAAACATGGATTACAATTCTGGAAATTCCCACCAAACCGTTAATCTTACGATAAAACCAAATTAACCTGCGCGTTCACATTGATTTAAACGTTGGGTTCCATTATGCAAATTTGAGTTAAAAAAATCTGTTCATTTGGAATAAATTCCCGAAGTTGACCAAAATTGAGTAAATTTTTGTGATTTCACTAAATTTTAATTCAAAATCAATGAATTAATTTAGGAATATGCGTAATGGATAACATAGATTTAATCTTTATGAACGTTAGTGTGAAATTTGATAATGGTGTTATAAACCGTTTACCCAAAAAATCCAGAAAGCTGAGCGCTTAAACTCGCCTCCGTTCTAGCCTCAGCATACCCTCTTAAATATTCAATTTATAGTACACACACATTACTATTTATAACTATTGGGAGTAAAGATTACAATACTAACAACTGAGTATTGTTTTAGCTGTTATTTAATTATTTGTAAAAATTGTACACTCACAAAATAAAGTAGGATTGTTAACAGATTCTCTACTAGACGGTTTTGAATGTGTTTTTAATCAGTTGAACAGTCATGAAATGTGACGTGTTTGACTGTTATTTATTTTATTTTTCCAGTTGCACACCCACGAAATGGTTGAGGTTTGCGCGAAGATCCTGTACCAAGTGGAACTGCAACGAAGCACATTAGATCAGATGTGGGGCTTCTCTGTCGAAGCCGAACTAATAGAGAATGCCGAAAGACAAGACGAACTGTGCTGTTATGTGAGTCGAGTGGAAGATAAAAGCGTGGCGATGAATAATGGTGAGTTCGAGTCACAAACACAAGGACCAAGAAGGGCGTTCGCATCACGAAACACCGAAGAGACTAACGATCAGTTTGCAACCAATTCTACCTATAACATTGACGATTATAACATTGACTTCGAATTACAGTCTGATGATTATAACGGTAAGAGAATCGCTAGTTAAGAAGATGATTTTTTTCATTGCATCTCATACAGGGAATACGTCTAAAAACGCGATTTAATATATTAATATTGAAAAAGAGTTTTTTAATAATCAAGTGAATTAAAATTTAATATCTGGATAGTTATTTACAAGTTTGTTTAGTTTTGTATTAATAATAATTATAATTTAACGGTTTAAATTAAAACAGGATATAAAAAAGCCTATATTGATTAAAAGTATGAACATGAGGAAAATTGTTATGTTATAATAATAACTGAGTTTATTTGTCTTTAAAGTTAAATCACAAAAACATAATATTAAAAATATTATGAGTAGCCCTTTAAACATTTTGTAAAGAGGAAGTGAATAAATGAATTATTAAATAAAATATATGTTTAATTTTTACCCTAAATTTTTTAAGTAAATAATAACGGACATATTCAATAAACTGAAACGATGGAAATATAAGCGAAATTCAGTTATTGAGTGGTCATCACGAATTCATAATAATTCCAACAAACTGTAAATTTAAAGAAATTCCAAATTTTGACGTCTTACTTCGAGTATGTTATATGATGATACAAATCATGCGTAGTGATTCTTAATAAGAGTGAATACATTGTTCATTTAATAATCATGCATTTTATTTCAGGCGAAATTACGGCTTGTGGGAAGTGATATAGTTGTTTTTGTGTTTACTATGTAGTGAAAATACTACTTTTTCAGATTTGTGCGTTGCAAAATGCCCTACGTTTTTATATTTGGCCATGGAACTATTGATCATTCATAAATAAAATCCACTATAAATCGTTGGGCATTTGTTCCCAACCATCCGAAATCTAATAATCTAATTTTGTTGGTAGAAGGGGGTCACACTACGCAAATGGTTGTGTACAGTGCTGCTGGCTTTTCTAAAAAATTAACCTTGAGTTCTTTCAAAATCATACAATGTCATAAACTTGAATTTAAATATAATTGTAAGTTGCAGTTAGCAATCTATCTCAAATAATTATTCAAAAGTTTGTTCTTAACCAAAATAATAAATTTGACTTATTTTTCCATTCATAATTTTATGAAAATACCACTAATTTTTCGCCTTTGAATACCTTAAATGAAGCAACTTTTAAATGATATATTTTTATAGGTTTGCGTTGTGATGAATCCACTATATTGTTTATTATTAGTGTTATCATCGACAATATTGAAGAATATAATTATTTATAGCAGTAGAAAATAAATGCTAACAATCGTTTTTTTAAACCCAATACAAACTCAACAGTTTTTAATCCTACACAACACTAACAAATTTAATTTCATTAATTAGTCGCTAGAAGTCTACAAACAATGATAATACAATAATTATCATATCTTTTTAAAATCTCAACAATGTAACCGTATAATGTTGAATGAAAATCCCTTAACCCTTTATTGATTTTAATAACAACCTTTCGTTATCAGCCACGAACTAAGCGTTCCCAAAACCTTATAATAATATTATGCTTATTTGAATAATACCTTTTTTGCCATAATTTTCAAGAATGTAACCACATAATGTAGAATACAGAGAATATATCTCCCTTTATTGATTTTAATAACAACCTTTTAATAACACCAATTACTACGCTTTCTCAAAAACGATTTTTCGATTTGTTATAATTGTCATACTGTAACTATTTGTGTGTGACATTGTGTTCTTCTCCTTCCTGAAACCCTGATAATCCATCTCCGTCTGTCCACCAGGCATCATCAAGAGCGACGAGATAATGGTTATCAACGGCGCCATCGTGAGCGACCTGGACATGATGTACCTAGAGAGCGTGCTGCAAGAGGAGCTCGCCCTGTGCATGATGATGCGTAGCTCCCGGACCGAGCCACCCGACCTCGCCGGTATCATGAGGGCCACGGACGACATCATCGAGTCCATGGTTTGTCCGCCGCCACCGAGCGAGCCGCCTGTCATCAGTGAGGAGATGATCTCGGGACTGATCGTGCCGGCGCCGGGATGGAGTGAGTATAGCAAGTACCAACCATCTTTAACTCCCGAAAACTTTATTTTTTAGCTTTATTTTGTGTGGATCGTTGGGCTTTGGTTAGAGGTCCAGGGTTTAATTCCATTTTAGGCAGAAGTTTTGTAACTTAAATAAATTCGTAATAAGAGTCTACCCACTCAGTCCTATAACTGATTTTCAGTGGGGGACAGTAAACCAAAGCGACCAAGCCAACTAGGTAGGCCCCGACGCAATCGACGAGTGAGCGATTAACAACCAAAGATCGATATTTGTTAATAGAAAATTTAGCAAGCAGTGGTTTGAACAGTGCCAACACCCGCGTATCAACGCCAGAATCAACAAGGCCGATTCAGAACAACTTTAAATTTGTTATGTGCCTTGTTGCTAGGACGGCTCTAAAGTTACCGTTTACAAATACCTAAGACAAGAATTGATGGACCAAATCAGAAGTTACACACAGAAGTTAGGCTTTAGCGGGAATCAGACCCTGAACCTTCTGCATTGGAAGCAGATAGGCTAACCACAAGACCAACGAGCCACACAAGCTAGTATAGCAACCACCTATAACTCCAAAAAACTTAATTTCTTAACTTTATTTTGAGTGGATCGTTGGTCTATAGTGGCTAAAGGTCCAGGGTTTAATTCCCACTTCAGGCAAAAGTTTTGTAACTTCTGATTTGGACTTAAGTCCATCAGTTTTTGGTTTATGAATGTGTAAACGGTGTCGTCCTAGTAACGAAGCACACAATAAAAATTATATTGTAGTTCCTAATCAGACTAGTTGATTCTGGTGCTGTCCTCAGGTGGAATCGTGTCCAACTTGATGGGTGTTTCCTAATTAAATATGTCGGTCTCTAATTGTTCATTGTTCGCTCGTCGATGGTGTCGAAGCCTAAAGGGTTGGCTTGATCTGCTTTAAATTTAAAGTCCCCCACTTAAAATCTTTTATGTGACTGAGTGGGTAGTCTCTAAATACGATTTTTTTAAATTTATTTTTACTTATTTAACACACAATCTTTAGCAAAATTATTGTTCATTAATTATTTTATTTTAATTATATTTCATAATTTAGATTGTATAAGAGTTTTAAGCTATGTGAAAAATTTCCATTTTTAAAAATACCATATTTTGTTTCACACAAATGCTAGAACATTGAAAATATGTCTGTACACTGTGCACTTTAATATATGCACCAAAATATTTAAATAAATGTATTCCGAAATATCTCCTCTTCTTGGTTAGAAACATAAAATATTTTATAAACAAATATAAATATTTTTCTGATTTTGGTGGAGGTGCCGGGTCTAGATAATATTTCGTATTTTTACAAAATTGACAAAATGTGAGATATAAGCCCTCTTGAGTTCTTATATATAAGCACGGTTACGGGATAACCTTGAATAGGGAGCGAAGCTGCTAGCTCCTTGACAGTTGCTTTGTTTGTTGCTTGCGTTTTGCTACTGTAATTAATATTAAATAAGTTTTGGATTTTGGTGGAGGCGCCGGGTACGCTCAAATGTTGGCTGGCTATTGTATCGCCCTCCAAACGATATTTTAATCACATGAAGATGACTGCAATCTTATCTAGATGTGTGAGGGTCTTGAATATAACAAGAAAATATATTTCGTAATTTTTGGGGCGGGACGTTACGTCCCTGTCTTTCATTTTATGCAAATTTCGGGATAAAAGTAGAAACACTGACCTAGGCGCTATACTTAATTTGGAGTGAAAATTTTTTAATATTGTTTCTACACTTCATTTTTTTCCACCTCAAAATAAGGAATAACAATTTTATGAAATATTGTTCGATGCACGATTATTTTCGTCAGACGGTACAAATAAGAGTGTTGTAACCGAGGATGAAAAAAATCGTGCATTGAACAATATTTCAGAAAATCATTTTTCCTTATAGGGTGGTGGAAGAAAATGATGTGAAGAAACAAAAAAAATCGTCGCTCTAAATTAAGTGTCCTAGCTCAGTGTTTGCACTTTTGTCCCGGATTTTGCATAAAATGGCGTCCTGCCCAAAAAATTACAAAATATATTTTCCTGCCATTATTCAAGACCCTCTTTCATTTAGCTAAGGTTTGCGTCATCTATCTTTGACTTTACAAATATCGGTTCGAGGACGATACAATAAATAGCATTTGATGAGATATTGTATTCTTAACACACATAGGGAAATAAAAATGTTGATTTTCATTTTTACAATATTTATCTTATTATTTTCGCACAAATTTGAAATTAAATGAAACTGATTTATTCCTAACTATATAACATGCGTTCTTTCTGTTCCAGGCAAGGAAATGTTCTCGCCAGAATCTGAAAACTCCCCCATCCCTTGCAGCGAAGTGATCTCCGGCGGGAAACCCCCGGCAAACTCCAGGACTAACTCGTTTGAAATTGAAAACCTGCTGAAGGTAAGTGTTCACAGGTCATAAAGGTCGATAACTTAAGTTTTTAAAAAGAAATTGCTAGCGTCGACGCAGTTTCTCGTCAAATACTTCTAACTTCCTTCCTTGTTGAATGTAATTATGACAAGAATAAACAACAACCATAATAATTTATTTGAATAAAATGGTCAGAGCTTGCGGTGACCTACACGGTTTGACCTAAGATGTAAAGCCATATCAAAAGAGACATTCATAAACACACAAAAAAAAAACACAAAACTGTATTAATATCCTAATCAACATAGATAAACATTCACCTGTGAACTGTCATTTTTGGTATATATAATTGTGTCACTTTAAATGTGTATCTTTCTGGTGACTTTGTAAAATTATCTAGCTCCGTTATATGTGATTATTTCCAAATACATTAAAAACTGGAAATAAACACGACATTAAAAGTATTTTTATGCAATACGGCATCAAAATCGAACTTACTGTACGGAAATGAATCAATCATGATTTTATTGAAAACGTATCAGTTTGATTGTTTATTTAAAAAACGTAAAGTTTGACTATTTGCAGCATTCGTTTATAATAAATATTCTTAAAGTTTTTAAGACGAGTTATTAAATGTATCACTTATTTTTATGAATGAGAAATATCATGGTCCGACTAAAGTTAACTGTTTACAACGTTAATTGTATTTTTGTTGATGACTAAACTTGTGATTTACGTTAGATTCTCCTTTTATCTCTAGACTGCCGAACACAACGTTAATTGTATTTTTGTTGATGACTAAACTTGTGATTTACGTTAGATTCTCCTTTTATCTCTAGACTGCCGAACAAGTGACCGGATTCTGTCGCTCTCCGGTAGAGACCCGGAAGTCTAGCCCGACCGGAAGTATAGTATCCAGCCAATCACAGGCCCTGCTGACTCCAAGCCGACAACTGACTGACGCCGAGAAACTGAGGAAGGCTGTGCTGGAGCTGGTTGATACTGAGAGAGCGTATGTCAAGGTGGGTGGATCCAAACATGCATTCAATCATCAGCAATCATTAGAGATACGGGAAAATAGCGTTCAATTATTATTTATTTTAAATACACAACAGAATTTACAATTTCACAAGTGTGATTTGATAAAACATAGATATACATAGATGCTACAAAGCGCTATTTTTTCAATTAAAACATGGTTTTCCTGTCCTACTTCATTTAATATTACACAGTATCTATAATTTGCTGTACACATTTTTATTTAGTTGATATTGATTCAACCTTGATGATATAATTTCAAAATTAAAATATGGAACAACTTTATACACAAGCTTTTGAAGGGGTCCAAAAAATAGATGCTACAAAACGCTATAAAATTACACTAGGAAATGCTATAGTGTATACACGTATCTCTAGCAACCATTCATTATTTTGCATTACACTATTTAATTTCTCATTTATTCTTTAACTTATCTCTGTTGAAGTTCACATACCAAATCGAATTTTACCGGCTGGGATTACTGGTTTAGTGTTGTAGTTCTAGATTAGAAGTGTTTTCTTAAACTTGGCAGTTGCATCTATTATCTTTAGTATTAAAGTTCACTAAAAATTAATGCTGGTGCCATTTGGTTTTTATACCTTCAAGTATTAAGTGTATGTTCCGAAAGGTTTGTTTCGGCTCACTAAAAATTAATCAGTTATGTGACTCAGTGGGTAGACTTAATACGAATTGATTTTCTTTTAATTAACGTTCATCATCAGTCTTTGTTACTACAATCTGGCTATTATCATTCATAACTCGTTGCAAGTTTCGTTTGTGACATAATCGATTAAAATATAAACATATTATACACTTATTTACGCTTAAACAATTAGGGCTACGAGGAACGAGGACGTGGGTTTCGAGTTCCGCATAAGGCATGTTTTTTGGAATCGTCCTTCATCGTCAACTATCACCAATCACCAGTGGCGTGCCGTGAGTTTTCTCGTAGGGGAAGCAATTCTGATGGGTTAAGTCTTTTGCCTAACATAGCTGGGGGGTCTGGGGGGCGGAAGCCCCCCAGTATAGCCCCGCAGGGAATTTTTTGAAATTGTCAATTTTCAATGTGTGATTTGGTGCGTTTTAAGGCGTTTTAAGTCCACAACATGAGGTCGATAAAAGATTAAAGACAGTGTTGGATTTGCCAACCTATAGATTAAAATACACAAATATAATATATTTTAGTTGACACATTTTATACAATATATTCGTTAACACACATGAACATGTCTGCGATGATGGTGAGAACGACTTTGAATTATTTTAGTGTAATGGTATCTCAGGGATGTACATGATTTGAGACATACAAATTTACAAGACCGTCTATTGGTTACAATTTTCTACATCTCATAAAATGTGTTGGGCAAATATTAAATACAATAAAACACATTTTGATATTTATTATATAGTCACATAACATGTATTTAAATATATGATACAAACTGCAGAATTTCAAATAAATAACAAAAACACGACGAGAATGGTCTGCGCGCGAAGTCCTCGAATATGCTCTCACCATCGGCCGGCAGCGTGGGAGCATCGTGAGAGTGTGTGGCAGACTCACTGTACGCAGTTCCCGGGGTTGCTTCCATCCCCAGGCTTATTCTTGGCCAAGTTGGCAAAAAGCAACGACTTATTAAATGCTTGTTTTATACTTATTGGATGGGCGAAATATACTAATCACAATGTAATGTACACTACAAAAGTGAAAATCAATATCTTACCTTATTAATTAAACCATTATATTGCCAGAAATCACGTGGAACTTATCCAGCAAGGGATTCAATCTTCAGTTTTCGGGCGGCCGACGAGAGCGGGTTCGCCACGATGTAAGGTTCGGAAATGTCCGGTCAGCTTCGGCTGCGCTCGCCACCTCGCGGGCGCTTCATTCGAATAATAGTTGCTGCTCACGAGTGGTGTGTGTGAAATGAACGAGATTGAGCGACATTTTGTGTTGTATATTTTAAAAATTAATAAAAAAAATTATTTAAAAAAATAATAATATGAGCGTGCAGACAACAAAACGACTTTAGCCAGTAGTACCATATGATTTAGTATTCATTTCATTTAGTTTGGCAGATTACTAGGGAAGCATTGCTTCCCTTGCTTCCATGGACGGCACGCCACTGCCATTCACCACTCATCGTCTCGAATAACATAAGTGCATTACTATAAGTAATCAAATCACAAACCCTACTAAATACAACAATAATAACGTATATGCCACCAATTTGACCAAGAGTTGAAAAAACATACTGTTGTTATTAATCACAATTTCACGTTATTAGTTAACAATGTTGAGTGACCTCGTGTCTTGTCCCCCAGCATCTGAACAACCTCCTTGAGAACTATCTGGAGCCTCTGAAGAGAGAGACCTTCATGTCTGGAGCCGAGATCACCGCTCTCTTTGGTAACATCCACGAGATCGTCGCCTTCCAACGTCACTTCTCCCGGAGCCTGGACGAGGCTCTGCAGCTGGAGCCGGACTTCCACAAGTTTGAACACCCTAGCCAGTTCAAGGTGAGTAGACTACGTGCTTGTCAGCACCCTTAGTTAACAACCTCCTTGAGAACTATCTGGAGCCTCTAAAGAGAGACCTTCATGTCTGGAGCCGAGATCACCGCTCTCTATGGTAACATCCACGAGATCGTCGCCTTCCAACGTCACTTCTCCCGGAGCCTGGACGAGGCTCTGCAGCTGGAGCCGGACTTCCACAAGTTTGAACACCCTAGCCAGTTCAAGGTGAGTAGACTACGTGCTTGTCAGCACCCTTAGTTAACACCCTCCTTGAGAACTACCTGGGGCCTCTGAAGAGAGAGACCTTCATGTCTGGAGCCGAGATCACCGCTCTCTTTGGTAACATCCACGAGATCGTCGCCTTCCAACGTCACTTCTCCCGGAGCCTGGACGAGGCTCTGCAGCTGGAGCCGGACTTCCACAAGTTTGAACACCCTAGCCAGTTCAAGGTGAGTAGACTACGTGCTTGTCAGCACCCTTAGTTAACACCCTCCTTGAGAACTACTTGGGGCCTCTGAAGAGAGAGACCTTCATGTCTGGAGCCGAGATCACCGCTCTCTTTGGTAACATCCACGAGATCGTCGCCATCCAACGTCACTTCTCCCGGAGCCTGGACGAGGCTCTGCAGCTGGAGCCGGACTTCCACAAGTTTGAACACCCTAGCCAGTTCAAGGTGAGTAGACTACGTGCTTGTCAGCACCCTTAGTTAACACCCTCCTTGAGAACTATCTGGAGCCTCTGAAGAGAGAGACCTTCATGTCTGGAGCCGAGATCACCGCTCTCTTTGGTAACATCCACGAGATCGTCGCCTTCCAACGTCACTTCTCCCGGAGCCTGGACGAGGCTCTGCAGCTGGAGCCGGACTTCCACAAGTTTGAGCACCCTAGTCAGTTCAGGTGAGTAGACTACGTGCTTGTCAGCACCCTTAGCTAACAACCTCCTTGAGAACTACCTGGGGCCTCTGAAGAGAGAGACCTTCATGTCTGGAGCCGAGATCACCGCTCTCTTTGGTAACATCCACGAGATCGTCGCCTTCCAACGTCACTTCTCCCGGAGCCTGGACGAGGCTCTGCAGCTGGAGCCGGACTTCCACAAGTTTGAGCACCCTAGTCAGTTCAAGGTGAGTAGACTACGTGCTTGTCAGCACCCTTAGTTAACACCCTCCTTGAGAACTACCTGGGGCCTCTGAAGAGAGAGACCTTCATGTCTGGAGCCGAGATCACCGCTCTCTTTGGTAACATCCACGAGATCGTCGCCTTCCAACGTCACTTCTCCCGGAGCCTGGACGAGGCTCTGCAGCTGGAGCCGGACTTCCACAAGTTTGAGCACCCTAGTCAGTTCAAGGTGAGTAGACTACGTGCTTGTCAGCACCCTTAGTTAACAACCTCCTTGAGAACTACCTGGGGCCTCTGAAGAGAGAGACCTTCATGTCTGGAGCCGAGATCACCGCTCTCTTTGGTAACATCCACGAGATCGTCGCCTTCCAAAGTCACTTCTCCCGGAGCCTGGACGAGGCTCTGCAGCTGGAGCTGGACTTCCACAAGTTTGAGCATCCTAGTCAGTTCAAGGTGAGTAGACTACGTGCTTGTTGCTTAGCGACAGTAATTGCTAACGTGTAACGTGTAGAACTGATTCGGGAGGTCATGGGTTTGAATCTAGCCACCGACAATCCTTACTGAAGTTAAGTTCTCTTCAGTCGTTAGGCAAGTGTTAGGATTGAGTCCTCCTAAACAGCCCTTGGACATTCCTTTCACAATTACCGTACCCACTTATTATCTAGTTAGTCACCTTAAAAGGTTCACACCTTATGTGTAAGTATACATCAAGCATCCGTAAGATCCTCTAGAAATCAAAGAAGCTACAAATTCCAATAATAGAAACAAGGATTATTCTTGTTTAATTTGAATTTGAAATGAATGTTCCAAAGCATATTTTGATACTAAAACATTTTTCATTTTTACAGAAAATGTTATCCTTTAAAAAAATCGGTAATTTTTATTTTGCTGTAATGAAGAGAATCAGGCAAAACTTGCTATGGAACTTTCTCTACTCTGATTATCTTCAACATATGTTTAGTTTAATCTGTATCTTGATTTGATGAAATAAATAATAATAAATTTTCACACCTTTTTTAATATATTAAGACCCTGAAAAGTAGTAATTGTTTTAATAATAAATGTATTTGTTTGTCTTCTGTTACTCTAACAAGATTTAATTCTAATTGTTTGCTGCTCTTGTGTTTCAGAACGTGCTGTTCTCTGTGGGCAGCGCCTTCCTGTACTACGTCAACCACTTCAAGCTGTACAGCTCGTTCTGCGCGAGCCACTCGAAAGCCCAGAAGGTTCTGCATCCAAGTAAGTCGTTAAAACACAGATTAGCGAAGTTATGAGATTATCAAAACACGTCTAAAATAATTACATCGCTATACTTACGAAAAGCGAGAAAATTTAGCTTATGTCGCGATGTTTTAACTTTTGTTGCTTCTCTCGTGACCTAAACATGTAAACAAGGCTCTAGGCAGATCAAATAAAAGTCGTGTGCAGGTTCATGAGTGATTTACGTTAGATGAAGGCATCTACTGGACTCTCGAAACACCTTCTACATCCAAATATTAGCCCAGATTAGTACTCATTGTTTTTCGCCCTTTTTTTTTTACAAGAAATGAAGTAAAAAAAGTAATCACTAAAATATTTTTCCTAATAAATTGCATTATTATTTTGTACTGTTATCAACATATGAATGCATCATTTTAACTTTCGAAATACCTTCCTCAGTTACAGAAACGCCCAGATTAGTCCTAGCCTTGTAATTGTTTGAACCCCTCTCCACATGAGGGAACCAGGCTCTGTCAGGAGTCTATGGGCAGCGAGGAATCCAGGCACAGCACTACTTCTATCTTGAGTCTACTCCAATAAAGCCGATACAGAGGATACTAAGTACCCGCTCTAATTAAACAACTGAGGAACCTGACAGACCCCTCGTCGAGACGAACACCAACATCTAGTCGGTAAGTGAGGAAGAGTATTGTGTTACCGAAATAGAATGTTTCTTAAGATCTAACGTGTGCAAAATCTAAAAAAGTTCTTCTATTGTTTTAAACAAAAAGAAAATGAAGTAATACTCATATTAAAAATTAAATCATCTTGGGTATATAGTCAATATGCACACTAAGCAATTTACATATGTGTATGTTTTGTTGTAATTTTCCAATGGATTTATTGTAGATAGGTAATCTATAACATAGTTATCAGATGTGTCAAAAAGTGAACATAAATATTAAGCAAATTTATCAGAATATACCATAGTTTTGTTGGAGGCGTTGAGTTTTATATATATTATAAATTGTGTAAGGTTTCGTAGGTACCCTCATAACCAGGGTCGCAAACCTTCTTTATCACAGAATTGTTAAAAGGAAATGCCAACAAAAAACCGCAGGTCCTGCTATGTTCGTTTTTTCGTTTATACAGAAGGTTATCCGTATAATATGGAGCTTTTCTCCTTTAGATGAATGATGAAATTGTTTATAAACAGGCTACTTCGTTGTACATTTATTCTTTTTGCGTCAAGTATCAAAGATTATGTAATCTTTAAACGTTAAGACTGAGATGGTTATTTCAAACATGATCTTTCTTGTTTTGATGAGCTATCGTTTACATAAAAACAACATTTCTTGAGGCGTTAAATAGTATGAATTTATTTGAATATGTTTTGACGATAACCATTCTCTCTGTTCTCCACAGAGGCGCTCAAGGGCATGGAGAAGGTAGCCGAGCACATCAACGAAATGCAACGAATCCACGAGGAGTACGGCGCCATCTTTGACCACCTCTTCCGCCAACACCAGAAGTCCTGCAAGCAGCCGATAGACCTGAGCCCTGGGGACTTGTTGTATTACGGTGGCGTGGAGTGGCTGAACATCTCCGACTTTCTAGGCAAGATCAAGAAGGGACTAGAGCTTCATGCCATGTGTTTTGTGTTCAAATCAGCTGTGGTCTTCCTCTGCAAAGAACGGTTGAGGCAGAAGAAGAAGCTGATGGTAAGTACACTTTTAATTTTGAAGGGATTGTGAAATAAATTATCTTAAAATCATCAACATTATCCATTGCTATTTTTATAAATTTTCTAAAATTATATATTTATGCTATCAGAAACTAACCCTGAATATAGTAGAATGTTTTCTGCTTACTGCTTCTGCCAACCAAATTTTTTCACTTCTTTCTATCCTCCCACAATCGCATCTCTTCCTAACTCCCTCCTCTTGCTTCTAAGTCTTTGCTATGGTATATTTCCATATATTCCCTAGACTTCCCCGTCTTCTTCTTCCTTCAATTCTTCTTACACACATTTCGTGGGCATCTTATCTCCCACTAGTCATTTCGTATATCCATATTCTCTCCACCGTGTCCTTCCATCCTATCACAACTTCTCTACAGCCAGCCTTTCTTTAATGTCCTTGTTTCTTATTATTAATTAGTATAAACGATTAACGGCCTTTAGTCTTGGTTTAAATTTAGAGAAATATTGACCTCCATAATTCAACAAAATTTTCAGTGCATTTGTGAAGATGTATATTTTAAAATGTTGTGCATAGGAGATAACTAGGAAATAACTTTAATGCATAGCTCCAAAAACGTTCTACATTTAAATTATTCTTAGTATCTATACTCATACCAAACCAATGCTTAGTTGTCACTATTCGAATTCCTTTCCCAATCACATGTGGTGTTATCATTGACCACTGGGCGCAATTGAATCGTTGATTGAAGTTAACATAACTTCTACATAGACTAATTACTACGTGATATCCTTTCCTAATGTCGATCATTTTTAATCTTTTCAATCACACATTTTTCATCAAATAAATTTCCACACTTTTTGTCGATTAGCCATTAGAGTGTAACATCAATTTCAAAATAAATATTTGTCTACCATATTGAATGAAATACAACTGTGTTTGCTTCACAGGGTGTGTCTTCCAAAAACAACGCCAGCGAGGTTGAGATCATCAGGTATCAGGTTCTCATACCAGTGACGGAGGTGCAGGTCCGTGCTAGTTCTGCCAAGGACATGGACTCTCACTTCCTATGGGAGCTTATCCACTTAAGGAGCCAACTGCAGAGGAGATCGGAAAAGGTTTATGTGTTATCCAACAGGTAAGACAATTGATGGACCGCGCATTTTTTTTTCTAGGGACGTGTCCGAATGTTATTCTTATCGTCGTTCTAGTTCTTGGTCTAGGTCTCGTTCACGTTACTTGATTGCAGTATTTTTTCTTTTTGATAGCTCCTCTTCACTGTTGACATGTTCTTTACCTAGCTCATAACTAGCGCACTGTCAATTCTGACTCATTACTAACTTTCTACATCAAACAATTCGTCACCAACGATTGATGACGTCAAATCGAGACCTAGAATTATCTACTATTTGGTATTATTTATACACGTCCCAAGTGTCACGGTCTTTAAAATATTACAACAAGCTCTCCCAATTCCCTGCATTTTAATGCAATAAGTGCTGATTGTTGTCATCATCAGTAAATAATAAACTTTTGAAAATCCTACTTAACATTTTTTCTTTTTCTTTTAAGTGCTACAAAGTTCACCCCTCCACCTTTATACAGTTGTACTCTGTATTCCTTAATGGTTTAAAAAGAGATTTTGATTTATTTAATAACAAAATTATCTTAATTCTCATTCAAACTGGAACTTCCAGTGCTAAAAATATACATTTTGACAAAGGTTGGAGAGAAAAAAGATAATACAAAATGTGTAATTATTATACCCAATGTTATATAAAATAGCTTATATTACAGTAAATCAATTTTTAAATGTTGCGCACATTATGTAATACTTAAATAATAGTACTGAATTGTGTTTATGATGACTCGTTTCCACCACAAATAATTCTTGCTAGTTCAAAATGATTCAAATGTCATTGATTAATGTTAAATGATTTATTTATTCCTACGTACAATGTTTATAACCATCAATTTAATTCTTAAAAACAAATGTTACTTCGAAACTCCTTCGGTTTTTGGGGGTCTTCACTCTTGTTTTTTTCTTCTGATGTACCTGTACTTAGATCATTATGTTGTTGTATTTTATGTACGAATAAAATATTTTTCAAATTTAAAAAAATATTCTAATAAAATGTTCCAAATTCCAGTACCGCCGACTTCCGCAACGCATTCCTAAAGACAATCCGCCAGATAATCCGCGAGAGTGTCCGAAACATGTCCATTCCGGCGACCAAGCCCGGGACTTCTGGACCGATGCTCGTATCCTCCGCCTCGACATCGTCGGCGACCCCTTCCTCTCAGCGGGAGGGTCTCACCACCTCCAAGAGCGGGGTCGTCATACACCAAGGTCAGTGAGCAGCGGCAGCTCGATTTTTATTTTATTTTAATTTAAAATTTAAAAAAAATCGTTAAAATTTATTGTGAAAAATTATACGTACAACTTTATTTTTTTAAACAAAGCTGTCTTTACATTAAGGTTGCCTTAAAGACAGAATAACAAAAAATAATTAATTTACATTTATACAAATTTCGTTGAACAATAAGTAAAATTAGTTACAGATTATGAAAAAAATGAAATGAAGTGAAAAATGAAGTGAGAAGTATGATTTATGAAGTATAAAAATAACAAATACTGATTTATAGTTGTTATTTCTTGCTTTGGCCATAAAGATGATTTCTAAAAATCAAAATCGATCCCTTTAAAGCAAGAAGCACCAAGTCATAAATAAAACTCGCATTTAGTCTAAAACGTTTGCAAAATTTAACAAAAAAAATCGGTATTGTTCCTCTTGCTCCTATTAAGAGCCCGATCACCTCAATTTCCTTTATATCATATTTGGTGAGAAAATATGGGACGGTAGCCATATTAATTTCATGTTGAAATTATCGTCTCGTGTCAAAAGACAATTACATACGGCATACCTCATAAGGGAGCAGATTCCTCTACATTTTTTAACTCTTTACTAACCCCACAGGTAAAATTCAACACGGCAGGTAATTACAAAATATAATTACTTACCGCTGTCAGTTACGAAAAAGTATATTTTTTAAATTTATGTTAAGAAACCTTCCCAAGGTGCAATGTTTATCCCACTTTAGGTGTCTGAATAGGTATTTTTGAGTAAGGGTAGTTGTGAATTATTGCCGTTTGTGGTTATTGAAAACTGATCTGCCATCAAAGAGATTCGCGCGTTTTGTTCCAGCTGAATCTGTCGGAAGAGTCACTTATTTTGTAGTTTTAAAAAACAAATCACAAGTATAGTACTGTACTACCACCACATACAAATCTGTTAAAATGAAATGAAGTGAAATCTGTTATCTGTGCTCCTAAACTACAACAGTACAATAGGCCTACTTATGTTTTAATTTATGCATAGTTTATTCTGAACTCATGTTATCCAAAGATTTACATTCGAATAATAGAAATCTAAATATTGACATTGACCTTTAAAAATTTATATTGAATTAATGTCAATTTTTGTAGTAAAACCTAAACTACACTTTGAATGTATTTGCATCAACTTAGTGAATGTGAATTCAAGTAATATGTCATAAAATAAGTAATAAATAAAGTTTTGCAATAAATGGTTACCATTTCTTAATATCTATTATTGATTTATAACTTAATTAACTTCGATATGAAATTTGTTAAAAATCATAGCTACAGATCAGGATTAGAATGAAATGTCTCTGAACGCTCGTCGTAATGGTCAGTCCTGTACTGAAAGTTGTGTTGGTTCCTGCAGGTTCCCACACCCTCGGGAAGCCCAAGAAACAGACGAAGGGACCGCAGCGTCAGCCGCCGGGAACTGATACGACAACCAGGACTCCAGTCGGGACTCGGAGGACCAACCCTCGGGGTTCAGAACCAGGAGTAAAACAGTCAGCGACGCGAGCGGTGAGTCTGAGAACTGTTTCACTAAAATGAAACTATATAACAGGTTTATTTCTCGATTTGGTTGGATCGGGAAACACTCCCGTGGGTGTAATTGTTTTTATTGACTACAATTCAGAAAAGGCGGACTTTTTTAATTTCTGAATTGTAATAAATAATATATAACAGGTAGTAACGTTATAAATATAAATCATTGGACTTTTCACTGTTAGTAATAGCTTTATTTAATATGATATTTCGATTTCTTTACAGAAATCTTTATCAAACTAACAATTAAAAGTACACAACAAACAAGTCTGTCTCGTCTGTTGTTTTTCAATTGTTGTTGTTGGTTGTTTGTTGTTGTTGCTTTTACGATTTTTTCCCGGGTTTTTAATACGATATTTTCGTGACATTTGGGCCGATTCTGACCAAACGGGTGGGGCTACAACATTCATATTTTACATTTACATAAAGATTATGGTGATGTAGTGTCTTTTGAAAGAAACAAAATTGGACAAAAACTCAAAATTCATAGAAATAAAGGTTTTAATATAAGCATTTTACAGGGGTATAATAACAAGGAATATCAAGTCAATAACCAATTAAAAATACACAACAGACAAGACTGTCTTGTCTGTTGTTTTTTAATTGTTAGTTTGATAAAGATTTCTGTAAAGAAATCGAAATATCACATTAAATAAAGATATTAATAACAGTGAAAAGTCCAATGACTTGTATTTATAACTATTTCACTATCCGACGATTCGTTAAGGTCGCGGTGCACAATAGTCTGGGAACGATAACGGGAAGACGGTAACGTTAAGGTTTTTTGGATGAGCGAAGCGAAGACTTCAATTTCACCGACCCCCCAAAAAATTTAGCTCGGGTGTTTTTTTGTTTGTTTTTTGTTTTTTTTGTTTTTTTGTTTGTTTTTCTGTCTGTTTGTTCGCTCTCTACCGGGCAAACGGCATATGCGATCTTGATGAAAATTTGACAGGACCTTTGAAATCTCTAAACTTAGACTTGCTACGTTTTTGGGTACAATCGAAGAAATATTTCTCATGAATATCGTACTTTTACGATTTTTTTCGATTTTTGGTGCGATATTTTCGTGACATTTGGGCCGATTCTGACCAAACGGGTGGGGCTAAAACGTTCATATTTCACATGGACATTAAGGTAATGGTGATGTATTGCTTTCTGAAAGAAAAATGTGAAAAAGTTAGCCAGAATCTATAGAAATAAAGCTTTTAATATAAGTTTTTTGATTTTTTGTGCGATATTTTCGTGACATTTGGGCCAATTCTGACCAAACGAGTGGGCCTACAACGTTCATATTATACGTGGACATTAAGGTTATGGTGATGTAGTACCTTTTGAAAGAAAAAGTTGAAAAAGTTAGCCAAAATCTATAGAAATAAAGCTATTAATATAAGTTGTTTACGGTAAATAATAACAATTGACAGGTAACAAAAGAAATTTGACAACAAACACTTACAATGCGTAGGTAGCAAAACAAAGCACTTGGAAAAGTAAAGATATCCCACGCAAACTAAAAACTTTAAAAAGCTCATCCATCAACGCGGCGGGACTTAAGCGTTTTCCTAGTGATAAACAATAGACCTTGAAGCAAGCAGACGGGAGTATATGACATATTAGTGTGTTAACTAAATTTGGTTACTTTGGTTTTCCACACATTAATATTTAATTTCTTTCTGATGTTACTGAGCTGATAAAATAGTGCACACTTTAAACAAGCCAATATGGTTTCGGTAACGGGAACGTTTCGGAAAGTTAAAACTTTGCAAAGTTCCCGTTACTGGGATACGGGAACGGGAAGCTTTATTATACATCGTGTCGTACGTTATCTTGAGATTAAACTTCCTTCCTGTTATCGTTACCGTTACCGGGCAATTGTGCATCCTGCTTTAGTCTGAAAATGTTAATTTTACCTGTAAAATCTGCCCAGAGTTTAATTGCATGCATCCTTTGCGTATTTCCTGTTTAGTTTGCATAATTCTGTTAGCAACTTTGATTTTTGGATTGTTACAAAATAAGGTTTTATTTATTTATTTATTTATTATTTGTCTCTGTAATTTGTACACATTATACAAAAATTACAGAATGAAACAGGAAAGCAGGCCTATTGTGGCCCATTTACCGCAGTGATCCTGTTTCATTCTACACATTGATAAAATAATAAAATAACATAAATTCTCTTATAAAAGGACGATAATGATAATGGTGAAATAGATGATACAGTTATTAATATGATAGTTAAAAATGAAATGAACTAATGTTATAGCCGATATCAAAGATCCATTTTTCTTAGCGGTGGTCGTCAACCATAGGTCAATCAGGCAACCATTTGTCATCTTAAGTGATCTTGAATGGCCCTTTTAAACGCCTATCAGAGATCCGTGACTCACGAATGTCCAAAGGCAAGTGTTATACATTGAAACACATTTTGTTGCTAGAAGTTCCACAAAATGTAAATGTACTTTACAATTTATAAATAAGAAAATGATTTATAATCATGCTTATTACAAATTTCAATTTTTCAGGAAGAATAACAAAATAATATTTACAGTAATAACAATTAATATTAATCATTGAACAAGTATATACACTATTTTTATATTTCCCTATTCGAACTTTCTTTTGCATTGGTAATTTCTAATGCTTATATTCTCTTAGTTTGAACTACTGTCATAATTTGTAAAAAATCATTTGTAACTTTAAAAAATCATTAACTGTGAATTACTAAAAATAAAACTAAGATGACTTAGGCATCAATGCAAAACAATTATTAATGTTTCTAAATCTTTTTATTAATCTCACAAAAAATGAAATCTTTCAGATCCCGACGTCCAACACCTTCGTGTAGAAACCGACAAAACAAAACACGACTGCGACCCGGGTACGAAATCCGAGGGCGAAGAAGACTCCCAAGTAGGTGCTGCTCCCAAGAAGACTCTCGGCCGAACTCCGAACCACTTATCTCTATCCACGACTTCCACGCTATCTGCCGGTAGCACTGGCAGTCAGGCGAGACTGATACAGTCCTCACACCAACCAGAGAACTACCAACCGACCATGGTTAAAGATCTTGGTAAGAAAGGAGCCTCAAAACCCACTTGCATGCAGTGCTACCTATCGGGAAACAGTCAAATGTTTTAACGAGGTAACGCTTTAATACATCCTATATGTGAATATGAACATGGCTCTTTAAAAACGAATTTTGTAGGCAGTCGAAAGACGTGTTATTATTATTATTTTGTAAGCTAATCATGGGAGTATGAAAATATACCGAAATGATCTCGAATTCAGCTTTTACTACTTGAGATGCAAGCGGACTTAAAATTAGACAGACTGAGATTAAAATGTTCCCTCTGACTTTACTTCACTTCAGTATCAATTTCACATTGAAACATTTTTCATTTGAATTTTAAAGATGTGATTTACACAGGAATTATTGGTAGCTATTTTATATTTTGAAATACTATATTTTCTATGGAATTTCCTTTCTTTGAAGAATAAAACTTACAAAATGAAACATTTTCAAATTTAAAAAAATAAATCAGAATATCATACTTTTAAAGCATTAATTATATAGTTAGTTGGTTATTTAACGTCTATCCTAATTACTTATATAAACTGATTTACAAAGTTTTTGGAACAACGAAACTTTACACAAAAGTCAAGAATCATTTATCAAAATCTCAGACAATTAACATACTGAGGTCAAAATAAAATTGCACATTCATTTTTGCATAAATATTTTATCACTCTTTGATCTTTGGAACTTTTTCTTGCTGCCTTCTTGACGTTTTGATCCATGAAATGTATTTTCTTAAAACTCGATCGTCTTCGTTTATCTGCCAATGAAAATATATTGTTTTTTTGCTTTTAATGGGAGTCATGTTCATATTCCAATGCTTTCTATGCTATTCCCCAGCTTGCTTGGACCGCTACCCTCTGCTTTCGTAGTCAATGTCTATTGGTTTCAAAAATCATACAATACTTGCTCAAACGTTGATTTAGAGTATTTTTAATTCTCGTTGTTGTAACTAGGCTATACAATATGTTTTAGCCTTACTTGGTAGGTAAAATAACACCAAGTGCACATATTAAACACATTTGTATTTTATATTCATTCTAATCACTGTTATGTATTTTTAAGTATTACTTCACTTTGAACATACATGCACACTGCACTTCATATTGTTATGATTCACTTATTTCACTAAATTATTCTCTCTTGCACTGGAGTTTCTATCTTTTCAACTAAAGCACATTGTTTTATATTTATTAATTTTAAATTTGCATATTTAATTTTTTAACAAAAATCTAAATTTTAATTTGCATACAAAATTATTGTAATTAATTAAACACACAGAAATTGTAAGTAATTTAAAATCTATAAAATTTCACCAGTAATTTGGACTATCAAAAACTTTGCAACAATGTTTTTAAATTAATTAAATAATTTATAAAATTAATTAAAAATTAAGAGCGTTACTCAATCGCCATAATCAACAATAATCACACGAAATATGTCATTAGAACATTGGAAAACACAGGTAATGAAATTTTACAAACGAATTTCTTTAATAATAGAAGAGATGGATTAGTCTATGCTAGATTCTCATTAGGCCTACGATATACACAATGCAACATAAAAAATATGAATAAAACACAAACGCAATCTGCATAGTTATTGAGCCACCATGTATGCACAGGCCTTATTCATGACATTATTTTAAGTGACTTAAATCTTAAATAATTAAAATATTTCTTTTGCATAGGCAATAACTGAAAAAATACACACACACACCTAAATGAACAGTATTCTAACATTTAATAGGAGTTTCGATGCAAACACGTATTTAGTTTGTGGTGTCAATAAATAATGAAAACACTCTTTCTTGATAAAGTTCATGTCAAGCTCGATTCCTAATTACAGGAACAGGAAACAGCTGAAAATAAATTTGCACCCTATGGCTAGGCATATTAGTAAAAATTACGTTTTAATAATTAATACATTTGATACATTGATGAAAATTTGTGAAAATATAAAATTGACTATTACAAGTTACCAATCACTATGAACCTAACTCATAACAATCATCGTGTAAGAACCTATAAAAAATAACCTTAATTACACATTTTTAAATGATAACGTTACCGTGACGTAAATCAGTACCAAAATTTAATAACTTTCAGTTAAAAGATGAACGCAATTATTAAATTTTCAAATTATTGGGCTGAGAAAGTTGATTTTATAGTTCGATTATGGATACAAAAGCAAAGCAATAACTTCGTTTAAACTTTTCCATAAATATTTAAGCCAGTTTTGCTATAAGAGTTTTTGTTGTTGTTCTTTCTTCTATTCACCATTCACTCTTCCCCCATGTAATTTTGTCATATTTCTACATTTGTATTTTCTCAATCACGCAGTTAAACTTACAATATTTTGCTTATCTGTTATATTTCCACCTTTATACAATCACTTTAAACACTATCTCACTTCTTATATCATTATATTCTCGTAATTATCCTCCCCCCCCCCTCTGAATTTGCTCATATCAACCTCTTTTATCACAATTCCAAATATAATATACATTTACGTTCCCTTCAAAATGTTTGCACAACATACAGGTTAAATCATAATTTAAAAAGTAATTGTGGTGGAATCAGCTGACACAATGGAGGGAAGGGACATATTATATTTAAGGTTTGTTTAGTAGTCTTGAACCAGTAGGCCTACACTTTGTGGCTAACTTTACCGAAACTGAAATATCACTTCACTTTACATATATATCAGCAAAACTAGGATACACTTAATTGAAAAGAAGACAAGTGACGTATCATTCTAGAACTAACTAGACACTGTTAATACAACCCTGTGTAATTGCTTACTCACCCACGCTTTAAACCGCTCAGTAAACCCAAATTAATTGAGAAAAATGTATTATCATGAAAGTTTAATTCTCATTAAGAATCTCCTACCTACATTTTTTAATCGACAAAAGTTGACAATTTAGTTTATTCACAACATAAACATGATCTACAAGACAGTCAGCATAACATGCGAGACTCTTATTCGGGAGTTTAAGGGTTCGATACCTGCCAGTAATCCTGACTGAAATTTGTTTAAGGTATTTCAAACCATTAATGCGATTGTAATAAATTGAACCCTTGGGCGTACCCTTAACAGCTACCCTCCAAAAAACTAAGCTAGACCCCTAAGAAGCGGCATTCAATTAACTAGGACGCTTCGCTAACGCTTTTTCCAAACGCGTTGATGGATGAGCTTTTATGTTTGATTATCGTTGTCCTAAAAGTACGATTTCTATGAGAAATATTTCTTCGATTGTCCCTAAAATAATAACATATCTACGATCAGTAATTTAAAACGTTCCCAAAAGTTTGATCAAGATCGGAATAGTCGTTTCCCAGGTCGCGGGCTAAATATCACGACAATATCGCATTAAAAATAAAAATAAATCGTAAAAGTACAATATTCATAGGAAATATTTCTTCAATTGTACCAAAAAACTTGACAGATTTAAGTTCAGAGATTTTGAATGTCCTCCAATGTTCATCAAGATCGCATATGCCAGCTGCCAGCAACAAACAGACACAAAGAAAAACAAAAACAAAACACAAGAGCTATTTTTCACAGATTGCGTCAATTGAAATCTTTTCTTCACTCCCTCATCCAAAAATTTTTTGTTTATGACGTAATTTTAATGGTAGTATCCGACCCTATTTAAGTAAATGTTTTCTCAATATTATTGACAATTAGAAAGCGTTTATGGCAGAATTAATCTATTTGGAACACATCAGTGGTCTGTTTTATCTGTGTACAGCAGTCCTAGCAACGAAGCACGTGATAATTAGTAGGGTGTTAATTCTGTTGATTCTTACGTCATCCGGGTGTGCAATAGTGTCCAACGAGCTAGCTCGGCGTTTCCTACTTAATAACGATCTTTAGTTGGCTATTGTTCGCTCGTCGATGGCGTTGGCGCCGACACGGTTGGCTCGGTCGGCTTTAAACTGTTAATTATTTATGTTGGCTCTATATTATTATTATTTTTCCGAGATACATGTCGTCAGATCGATTCCAGCCTCCACCAGTCCTATCTAAATGTGGTTCCCAAAGTTAAGCGAAGTTGGCCCTTGATCGGTTTACTACCTTGACCATGTTTAGTATATAATTTGTTCAAAATTTGGGAATTAAGTTTAGGTTAGCAAATGGCATTCATATTTTCAATTACACAAAGATAATAATTTAAATACATTATTTTTTTAGGCGGTTAAGTCTCCAATCACTCCTGATTTTACCTCTTGCTACAGTAAGATTTGCTTTTTTTTATTTTTTTACTAATAGTATTCTTTAAATAATATTCACTTCCCTAATACTTACACATTTCTTCATACATTCAAGCAGGTTGTATACTTGCATTCAGTCATAAATTATTTCAAATCATTACTATCTATCAGCCTGTTTTGCTTCGAAAATATTTATGGAAAAGAATTCATTTTACAATAGAAGTCTGCATCATAACTTTTCATAAGTTAAACAGTTAGTTTAGCTTGTAATTTTGTTACTCTTCATTCATTGTTGTTTTTTTAACACCAAAACACACTTTAGCAAGAAAATGGCAATACGAATAGGAACGTTTTGGCATTTAATATGGTGTTGCTTAGTAGTATAGTAAAATTTGAAATAGTTTTTACCTTCAGTAAAACAAAATATAATAACAAATAATTAACAGATCATCTCGACAGTAAATAAATGATTGGATGAAATCAGTAATGTAGGAATTGTCACCAAAAACTAGGCTGTATTTTTAAGAATCGAAATTTACCTAGAATTTAAGTTAGTTAAAATCCCTGCCATCTTTACATCACACCTTGCTTTCCCTTTCCCCGCCTGTTCACGTGCACAGTGTGTATTGTTGTCCTGGCATTCGCCATAAGTGGCCACGGGAGCGCTGTATAGCGCTAGTGTACACCTCCAAACGCATTAAAATTAAATTAATTACTGTACAATCACACAGTAAACCATTTTGTTTAGGAAATATCTATTTCTTTCGACCAAAGTACGTACAAAGTAACAATAAAAACAAAACAGGGAGCACTGGGGAGTACACTAGCGCTAAAGAGCAATTCCGTGGCAGATTATGACAATTCCAAGACAACTATTAACACCTTGGACAGACAGGGAAAGAAAAAGCTAGGTTTAATATCAAGGCGTCATGTTTAAAAATAATCAAATTTGAAAAATTCAAATTCAAATCGTTTATTGGAGTTGAGATACGCTCTTAAAAAGTTTTTTTCTGGTGTGTTTTAAGGATCTCCGATTTGGAAACCAAGAGATATGGTCACATTAGGCGAAGCTACCACTCTCCCTCGCAAATCTAAAACCTCTTCCACATCCTCTGCTACTTCCGAAACTAACCGCTCAGAGCGCTGCTTGGTTTATGAGTATCCACCACGAAAGACAGATGGCTCCACCAGCGGCGATCATGCGTCGAGCTCTCACCAATGAAGGTACGATTTAGGTGAACAATTTTAGAGAATTTGTATTGACATGTGTTTTAATACTCGTGTTACCTGTTTGTAAGTTTTGCGTGGATTATCAGTTGGTACATTGAAGAATGTTGCTAATGCATAATGCCACAATAGAATCCTTTTTTTTATTTCTTCCCAAATATAAAAAAATGGGAATTGTGAACATTTTGGAATTTTGCATTTAATTGTGGTATGATTGAATAAAGCCGTTTTTCGGCAGTTGATGTAAATTCAGCTGAATTAAATCCTTAACTTACAAACAGTTAAATACAAGTAATATTATCTTGGGCGACAATCGGATAAATACGTGTAAACATAGCCCTATAGTTCGTTGTGATTTGCTGGAAGCTTGAAATTGAAAGAAAAATTTCATTTGTCTGGATAAAAATATAAATATGACGAGAGTTGGATTAGTGGGAATGCCTGGGTGATATTTACAAACTTGTTTTGATGATTGAATTGATGATTAGCAGTCTTGATAATATTTACGAAAAGAGATGATGCATATTTTGTTCGACTGCTCTTTTCAAGAAAGTCAGCTTGGTCATCATATTATGCATTTGCACATCGATCGACAAAATCGTTTAATATACATTTAAAAACATGTTGATATACCCTTCACAGTAAACTACAAAATTGGTTTGTCAGTGTGAAATAAGATGAAAAATATGATTTGCCAATAAGAATGAATATCTTGTCAAGAGCAGGCTTCATCTTAATTGAATTGAATTGAAAAAAAAGCAATTTATTGATAGTAAATACGGATCGCATTGAATTACCAGATGATGGCTGAAATAGGAAGTTGGAAACTGGCATTAATATGTTGTAATAATAAAATTATAAAGCATTAATCATTTTAAAAGATTATATAATGACAGATAATGTTTAATGTAAATAACTTTTGTTATTATATATCTTGGTAATCTAGACTAAAAAATGGAGTATTGTAACGATCCTCTCTTCAACAATATAAAATCTAGTTTTGATCAGCGAAATGTAATGGTTAATAATGCCCTTAATATGGGTTAACGTATTTCTTGTCATTATTAAAATGTTTGGCCAAAGTTGTTAGGTCTAAAAAAACTTCGTAAAGATAAGTGCATGAAAATTGCAACGAAATATAGGGCCGTGTGAAGGTTTAATGATTTCAAAGAACTTGGAATCTGTAAAAAGCTCTTTGATAAAACGTAAGAATGGAGAGTATGTTGGTAGAAGTGAACAAATAATTTTTTTAAGTAAATGCGCACCCAAATTTAAGCACAAATATTTTATAAAGATATTTGTTGAAATTTTTATTTAGTCCAATTTATATAGGTATTGTGCCAAACAAAAATAATGATTTACTATATTTATGCTCTACAAGATTAAGAAAAGAGGAAATTCGACCTTCATTTTCTGAAATATTATTCGATGATATACAAAAAAAATGTATTATAATCACAAATATTTCTTAAATACTAATCGATCATAATATTTACATGGTATTCATTTCGTTCACAATCACTTTCTCAATTTAAATACGCAACCAATTTCTGCTTAAACTATATTTATAATAAATCTTGATACTCTGCTTAGCATTAACTAGCTTGACATAATATGGCTTGTTGGTGATTCGACTATATTATTGCTCAAGGCGACAACCTCCCTCATTATTATTATTATAGTAAACGTAATGTTTCTTAGTTAAATGAAATTCATTGTGACAGCTGATTTAATTTCAAATCAAAACATGAAAGTTTCTGCTTTGATGTGTGATTCTTGAAATCAAACAAGTTTGCACATTTATTTGTGCTGTGCGCATTTTTGTTCATCTGATAAATTCGCTTCTGGCATCTCACATCAAACCCTCAATCGAACATTTCCGGTGCAGGTAATATCGGGAATAGGTGGAGCTTTGGTACCAAATAGAGTGAATTTACGAATAAGACTACTATTATTAAAAGCAAAAATGGGTTAAAAGATGAACTAGGATATTTTGGAAGCCACGTTTTAAAATAATGTTACCGAGATCAATAATGTTCTTGACACTGAGCGATAAATATCTATATTTCATCCTGTTTGTATAGTAATGAACGTATGTA
Organism: Sweltsa coloradensis; assembly: GCA_024449915.1. Lineage (NCBI taxonomy): Eukaryota > Metazoa > Arthropoda > Insecta > Plecoptera > Chloroperlidae > Sweltsa > Sweltsa coloradensis. The sequence goes on from JAMZAV010000641.1 coordinate 289,610, forward strand.
GATAAATATTATTAGTATATAGAAACGATTTAAATGTAACCAACAATAAGTCATGAGTACGATGATAGAGTTGCATCGTAGCAACGAGATTATGCATATTAAAACAAATTGAGATCAACATTTTGAATTTAAACTCTACTTAATCATTCACAAGCTTTGTAGATTGTAGTTTTACAAACTACATGTTTCAAATTACGAGTAAATATAATTGGTGAAATAGATTTAACCAGACCGAATTCAGATATATGGTTTTTGATCATCAATATAATAGGCTCATCTGTTGGTTTCGATGTTAGAGAACATTAAAATAAGGCGTTACAATCACTACTCTTACGAAAATTTTGAACAAATTCCGAAGATACTCCAATTGTCTTAACGTGAGCATAAAAATATACTGTAAACGATCTTACCCATGTATTAATAATATATGGGTTATATGTTTACACATAGTTATTAAATAGAGGTAATGAGAATGCTCTTAAAAATAAGGGAAATGTTAAAATGTTGAAAAGAAAAACCGAAGGAGAAAAAATGTTATTTTTGGAATGCAAATTGTAAGTGATGTTCCCGACGGGCATCTTGTTTATTGTAGAAAATGTTGGTAATCTGTGGATATTTACGCAATTCAAATAGTGTGACTGAACGATTTTGAAGTATTGTTTCTCAAAATATTAACATAAAATTATAACATTAAAATCTTCATCTTCTTCTACTCGTTTTTCTCTTAAACAACAAAGAAAAAGAAATTGGTTTTGTTCTTTACGTAACGGTGAAATCATTAAACTACTGGAAAACCACTCAAATGTGGACAATTACTACAACATTGCATTTTTTCTTGTTCATTAGGGGGTTGAGGTCAATTGAATTAATTCATTAATGCAATTAAAACTATTGAGCGTTCGAAACGTCGCTATACTAGCTCAATCTTGTATCGAAAACGTGAACTATAATATGTACGTACTATTGTACTTTTGAATCATTAGTTCCATCATTGTCAAAAAAAGAATGAATGTAAGATATGTGGTAGGATGTAGCAATGTTGAAAAGAATGAGTGATGATTCATCCAATCTTATGTAGGAACCATCAATTTCCATGTTTCACAGTGTGCGTATGTAGTTACAATTGTCTTGAAAAGTTAGATACAAAATTAAGCAGTTTATAATTAAAACATGTTTTACCAATGTTATCGCCATTATGTGCTGACATGAAACAACAAAATGTCAACACAAAAATGGAGATGATTTCTTGTGTAATTACAACACTGCGTTTTTGTTCATTTCAAATAAATATTCCACTGGAAAATGAAAAAAAAAGTGTTAAAAGTGGATATTTGGAATCACGGAAAGGTTGTTCCTAGAGTCAGAGAATGAAATTAAAAGTAGGATTGAAAAATATATATCAAGTAATTTTATCTGCAAAGTATTTAATTCAGTATTATATGGATATGCACCTTGATTTGTTAAAGCAAACACATATGTATGTAAACAGACTTCACGAACCGTTATCCATGTAATAAGATGCAATGAGGTGTCAAGTTGTGTAAACAATTTTGAATTTTCTGAAATAACCAAATATTATATGTGCAAATATTTATATTATTAATATCTTTGACTGCAAAATGTATTGCCATGTATACAATTCCTATGTTTTTTTATTATATATAATTTTAAATTATATAACACAATGGTCATGAACAAAAATTAGTCTTTTACAATGTCTACAATGTACTACCTTCTATGTATCTATAGGTTTTGTTCATTGTGATTATGGAAAAAGCGAACATTTTATGCAACAATGTATAACTTATAATTTATTTGTTTACAAAAACTTATAACAGCATCGCATCTCATAAATGGATATAGTCTCTGATTTGAAATTGTTTAATAAAATTATCTGTAAAGGTATCTTCAAGTTACAGAAAAAACATGTATTTGTCTAGTTGTAATGCATAATATTATTCGTATTCTCTATTTGAATTTAAAATTACTTAAATTCAAGAAAGCGTTAACTATTGTATTGTACACCATGTTTCATCTCAGAGTTACCTAACGTTAACTATACATGCAACATCCTTTAATTAACTTGAAGGAAAGAAACAAAATATGAGAAGGAAAGTTTTGCTCACTTTATCTCACATATTTATTTGTTTAGTAAAGTTGCCATATCAACAAAATAATTACAGAAAAAATAAAAAAACAAAAAAATATTAAAACGATGATCATACAGTGGTCAGTAGGTATTAATTATTATTAGTAGTATTATGGTCTTCAAATACTCAATTATCAACACTGTTTTATTGTATTGTTTTATCGACAAAAACGATATTTGTTTGCAGACGTTATTTAAATTTGTCTTTACAAACATTGTATGATATTTTATTTTAATATTGTATATTACATATTGATTGAATCCATTATGTAAAACCGATGTTGTATTGATATTTAATTTTAATTTTGTATATTATGCATTAATTGGATCCATTGTCTTATTAACTTACAATGCATTCAATAATTTTAATATTGACAGTTAATAAAATGTGAATATTTACGTAATCCCAGAACACATGCCAAGGCTTTTTCCTAGAAGCCAAGTCAGCATTAAAAAACAGCAATAACTACTGTTAACAACTGTTGTTGTTTGAGAGATAATTTATAATAATTATATGATTCCAATATGTGTTTACATTATATATTTATAATATTTTACTTCCTATAAGCTTTTTTGTTAAGAGCATCTTATAAGTCATAGGGCCTACATGAGTTTTACAAACTTACACAAAATATGAATTATAGGCTGCCAATTTTTTATATTCCTTAATTAATAAACGGAACGGTGATATTTGTTCGTACTTGAGGTATAATTATTTATTTTAACAAGTAGACATGGTTATGAAATTTTGATTTGTAATTATTTTTTCTCTAAACCTAGAAAAAAGTATGTGTTATCATAATCAGTGTTGGATTATTGTACAGGAAGTTATTCATTGTAGTTAAAAATTATTTCACAAAAACAAAGAAATAAAAGAAAAAACTGATGCCTTGTAAATAGTATATGTAACAGCTTTAAAACAATAAAAATAATTCAACTCACCACTTTTGAGTTTTGATTTACTCTAGTTTGTGTTATAGTTTGTTTCTTGTTTAATGTATAGCAATATACCCATTGCGAAGAAGAAGGATACGAAGGCGCTCAGGTAAGCTAAGATAGGTTTGGAAAACGATAAAGCAGGGAGAACGAAGAAAAAAGTATACTACTACAAAGAGATGTGTGCACTATAGACAGATTTTTAAGATGCTACCAGGGAGGTAGGAGTTTATGAGAGCTCACGTTATCTCTGTTTGTTTGTCGTTCTCCATGTACTCTAAGGTCAATGCAAGCAACCTTGCAACTCCAGGTGTTGATAGTGTAGTAATGTACAATGTAACAAATAATTGTGGGCCCAGCATGGGTCAGATTTCAAAATAGATGACTTTTTAAAGTTCGTAGAGGGTTGTTTAGTCTAATTCCGTTCCTTATTACTACATGATGAGAGACTACTTAGATTGCTCTTTTGCAAGTCAGTAGAACATATTATTCATGGTGAATTTTAAATTGCCGCCCGGAAGTGTGTTCGTTTGTCTTACTCCTATGTACTCTGTCTGGTGGCAATGCGAGCAAATCAAATGAACAAGTAAATATTCGTGAAAACGCATCTGCCTACCAGGGAGGTAGGAGTTTATGAGAGCTCACGTGAACTAGGCTGCTGCATGGCAAAGCTGAGTTTTATTCATTTGAATTTCGCGCACTGACATCCTCTCTTGATGCAACAACAAATATTACGACTTTACATGAGCTCTCATAAACTCCTACCTCCCTGGTACGAAGATACATTTTCACAAAATGCACGTTTTTTTCTGATATTCTGCTAAGGATTTTGTTCCTTTGCTTTGCTTCTATTGACTCCAGAGCGACCCCAGAGTGTGTGCGAGCAGAGCAAATGAACAAAACGAGAGTTAAATATTCATAAAATCTCGAATATTTGTGAAAACGCATCTGCCTACCAGGGAGGTAGGAGTTTATGAGAGCTCACGTGAACTAGGCTGCTGCATGGCAAAGCTGAGTTTTATTCATTTGAATTTCGCGCACTGACATCCTCTCTTGATGCAACAACAAATATTACGACTTTACATGAGCTCTCATAAACTCCTACCTCCCTGGTACGAAGATACATTTTCACAAAAATGCACGTTTTTTCTGATATTCTGCTAAGGATTTTGTTCCTTTGCTTTGCTTCTATTGACTCCAGAGCGACCCCAGAGTGTGTGCGAGCAGAGCAAATGAACAAAACGAGAGTTAAATATTCATAAAATCTCGAATATTTGTGAAAACGCATCTGCCTACCAGGGAGGTAGGAGTTTATGAGAGCTCACGTGAACTAGGCTGCTGCATGGCATAGCTGAGTTTTATTCATTTGAATTTCGCGCACTAACGTCCTCTCTTGATGCAGCAACAAATATTACGACTTTACGTGAGCTCTCATGAACTCCTACCTCCCTGGTACGAAGATACATTTTCACAAAAATGCACGTTTTTTCTGATATTCTGCTAAGGATTTTGTTCCTTTGCTTTGCTTCTATTGACTCCAGAGCGACCCCAGAGTGTGTGCGAGCAGAGCAAATGAACAAAACGAGAGTTAAATATTCATAAAATCTCGAATATTTGTGAAAACGCATCTGCCTACCAGGGAGGTAGGAGTTTATGAGAGCTCACGTGAACTAGGCTGCTGCATGGCATAGCTGAGTTTTATTCATTTGAATTTCGCGCACTGACATCCTCTGTTGATGCAGCAACAAATATTACGACTTTACGTGAGCTCTCATGAACTCCTACCTCCCTGGTACGAAGATACATTTTCACAAAAATGCACGTTTTTTCTGATATTCTGCTAAGGATTTTGTTCCTTTGCTTTGCTTCTATTGACTCCAGAGCGACCCACAGTGTGGTGATGCGAGCAGAGCAAATGAACAAAACCCAAGTTAAATATTCGTGAAATCGCGAAAATTTGTGAAAAAGCATCTGCCTACCAGGGAGGTAGGAGTTATGAGAGTCACGTGAACTATTTCTGGATGGCATGTGGTTCATTTGACCCCTCCTCTCTTGATGCAGCAACAAAATTACGACTTTACGTGCTCTCATAACTCCTACTCCCTGGTAGGCAGATGCATTTTCGAAATTGCACGTTTTTTTGATATTCATTAAGGATTTTGTTCTTTGCTTATGCTTCTATTGACCCAGAGCGACCCCGACAGAGTGTGTGCGAGCAGAGCAAATGAACAAAACGAAGTTGAATATTCATAAAATCTCGAAATTTGTGAAAAAGCATCTGCCACCAGGGAGGTAGGAGTTTATGAGAGCTCACGTGAACTAGTTGCTGTAGCTAGTTTTAATTATTTGACGCACGTCACCTGTTGAAACAGATATTATGACTTTAGTGGACTCTCATTGAACTTCACTCCCTGGTACGAAGATACATTTTCACAAAAATGCACGTTTTTTCTGATATTCTGCTAAGGATTTTGTTCCTTTGCTTTGCTTCTATTGACTCCAGAGCGACCCCAGAGTACATTCTGGCTGGTGTGGTGGCAATGCGAGCAGAGCAAATGAACAAAATCCCAAGTTGAATATTCGTGAAATCGCGAAAATTTGTGAAAAAGCATCTGCCTACCAGGGAGGTAGGAGTGTATGAGAGATCACGTTAACTCTATTGCTGCATGGCTGGTGGGCATTGACATCCTCTAATGATGCAGTAACAAAAACTTGCGACTTTACATGTGCTCTCATAAACTCCTACCTCCCTGGTAGGCATATGCATTTTCTGAAATTTTCACGTTATTTTGTAAATATTCAATTAAGGATTTTGTTCATTTGCTCAGCTCCTCTTGACCCCAGAGCGACCCCAGAGTACATTCTGACTGGTGTGGTGGCAATGCGAGCAGAGCAAATGAACAAAATCCCAAGTTGAATATTCGTGAAATCGTGAAAATTTGTGAAAAAGCATCTGCCCACCAGGGAGGTAGGAGTTTGTGAGAGATCACGTGAATTATGTTTGTCTTAAATTTAAAAATTGACGCACGTCACCTGAGACGATTTATCGAGGCTACGTCTATTAACTTGGACAATGTGGTAAACTGACGTCAATACGAAGAGATTGATATGTATGTCACTCCCTTCGAGCCAATGAATCGACGCCGACGCCTGGCGTCGTTGAGCGTCGCGACGCCGGAAACAGGTGTTATCGACGCAGAATGGTAAGGCGTGCTCAGACAACTGATGTGTTACAAATTCAAAACAGTAGATCGTACTTTATACGTCTGTAAACACCACGACGTGTTAATACTAAGTATGTAGGCCCTCCACTGTCAAATTAATTGTGGGCCCAATATGGGTCAGATTTCAAAATGAACGACGGTTTTGAGTTCGTGGAGGGCTTTTTAATGAAATAAAGTTCTAATATGACCACCCAAAATTTCGACGATTTTTGTCAATTTTGCAAGGGGTTAGTAAGGCAAATTTCAAAATTCACACACCTGTCCCGGCCGTACCTTTCATCCGATCGTATCCCAGTATGTTTTATATTTTTTGTTGGGCCCACGGCCTGGTGCATGCAAAATTTAAGGTCGCTCGGAGTTCATGGGGCCGCTCCAGGGCACTCGACAGTCCCCAAAAAGTGCATTTGACGAGCTCATCCCGAGATCGACTTATCGATCCCGTGGTCCTAGAGGATCGCCAATTTGATTTATGAAAGGTCTCGACCTAACTAAGACAGAACAGTAAACTAGAAGTCTCTACCTCTTATGTAAGTCGAGATATCTGCATTTTAAATTTTTTAGCAAAAAAGTGACGCACTTCCGACGTCGCCTGGGGCGTAATATCAACGCCACGTCTATGACCTTGTACAATTTGGAAACCAGACGTCAAGACGAAGAGATTGATATGTATCTCACTCCCGTCGGGCCATTGGTTCGACGCCGACGCCGGGCGTCGTTGGGCGTCGCGACGCCAAGAACAGGTGTTATCGACGCAAAAAGGTGAGGCGAGCTCAGTTAATTGGCGAGTTAAAAATTCAGAACCGAAGGTCGTTCTTTATAGGCCAAAAAAACCTTGAAACACCCCATGTTAATCATATGGGGGAAATCAATAAAGATGTACCCTTTACAATTAATTTGCAAGCCCAATATGGGTCAGATTTCAAAATGGACGACTTTTTTGGGTTCGTAGAGGGTTGTTTAGTATAAATCCGTTCTAATACACCAACCACCAAATTCGATCATTTTTCGTCAGGGCAAATTCCAAATTTCAAATCACTCTCCCGGCCGTACCTTTCATACAATCAGGTCCAAGTATTTTTTTTTATTCTTTAGGGGCCCAACAGCTGTTGAGGATTAAAATTTCAGCTCATTCAGTCTACACTTGGCCGAGCTAGGGCACTAAAGAACTTTCAAAAAACCACTTTCACGAGCTCTCCGGAGACCTACTTGTCGTTTCTGCGCTCCTAGCTAGTCGTGAGTGGGCTCAAAATATCGAGCTTGCTCCCACTAAGACAGAACCCAAAACTAGAACTGCGTTCCTTGTATGTTTCAAGCAAAAAACTAAAAAAAACGATTTTTCACATTTCGTTTTTTTATAAATAAAAATGTATTATTGATTTCGCTAGAAATTATTTTTCTAAACATAATAGCGAAAACCGTTAATCCCTATCTCGCACCGTTCAGCGGGAAATGCGATTACAAGGTGTCAATTTGAATGACATTTTACCACAATTTAATTAATTTTGAGAACACAGAGTATGGAATATTTTATTTTGGGTTTAATTTCATAAGTAAATGATGCCACCTACCTAATTCTGGTGTACATTTCTGTCTTAGTGGAAAGGTGGTGAATATTTTGAGCCTACTTCCAGCCCCCTTTGCCACGGGTTAGTTTGTTCGATCCCCGGTTGAGCTCGTCAAAGTGTATTTTTATAACCGTTAATATTGTATAGAAATGAAACTTACCTCATTCTAGCCCTTCCATTCTTCTCCCCAATTCTGCGAGATACGAAATCTCGGTGGAGCTGGTAGGGTGTGATTGTGTGTGGAAGGGGACAGGAGAAGTGGCCATTGTTTTTAATGTACATGTTGCAAAAAATGTTGCCTAGCAGCTTAGGTTAACTTTGTTTTAAAGTCCATTGGCATGTACACCATCGACCAGTAAGTAAATCAATGGGTCTAGTTGTATTTACTTTACCCAGCTTTTGTTTTAGGGTGTAGTAAGGTGTAGGTTCTACACAGCGACAAGTTCCGATCATATAGCATTTACAACAAATAATAACAATTAGTCATAGATAATTCACAAAATTAATGACAAATTCATCATCAAAACCAGGGGAAATGCGAGTTGGTAAACTATATGGGAAAGCGTTCAGTCAGGATTGCGTGTGGCGGGCATCGAAGCGGTGGCCTCCCGAAGCCTACGTCTATCGGTGAGGCCGACGCCATATGATCCAATCATCAACCGCGTTGTTATTTGTTAAAAAATACCAATAAAATGTCTGAAAGAATATTTCGTTACCGACATTGAAGGTGTGAGACTCTGATTTTTGGAAGGTCACGGGCTCGAATCCCTCCACCGGCAATACTGAAAATGAATGTCAAGTTTCTTCCTAGGGATTCTTCAGTCGTCAAGGTAATAAGTCCGCTTAAACAGCCCTCGAACGTCCCTTCCCATTCTCCAATCATTCAAAATAACTTGTTAGACACCTGAAGAGAAGAATGAATTGCATCCTGGGTAGGTTTCCGACGAGAAATTAAATAATATTTTATTTAATGTTTTGTTTAATCATAATGTATTCATTAATTTGTACAATATATTTTAGGGAGGGTGTTTATTAATAATGAGGTTATCAAGTTATGCCCCCTTCTTCCCTGGGGGTTTACTTGTTTAGTACAGTTGGGAGTGATTTTCTCCCAGGCACGAAATCTCTCCTATATTATCCTGTGACTGGTTCAATCCAGCGCTGGCCTTCCCCTAGAATCCCTATATACAAATATAACAATACAATTTGTAAAAAAGAAACAACAACCAAAATAAATAAACTGAACTTTATTTTGAATAAGTGTGTCACCGCTAGAACCAGAAATCACCCCACCCCCCGTCCAGTTCCATGCAGCCTACGTCATCAAGTCAGCAGGTATCATGTGACTCAATACTTCAGTATAGCTCTCCGCTTGGTTGGATCCGGATGTGTGGCCGTGTTTGTCTCATCTGCCCAGGTAGGACAAGGAATTCTCTTCTTTCAACCGTATCTTACCTTCTAAACAATATAATGAATGTATTAATATAATATGTTTGGTTTTACGTGGGGGCACCAAAAACTGTCAGTTCATATTTTAAAACCCTTCGCGACCGGGATAAGATAGCTCTGCAATCTCCCAATAACAAATAACACTTCATATTTCAGACTGTCGCGATACAAATACAAGCGTCGTTATCAATAATAACTAATATGGGCACTCTTGTCGCTAAGCGGGTCCAACTTTCAACCAACTTTCAACCACACTTTTTTCACAATAAAATCAATGGAAAACAACTACAAATTAGAAATAAGTTAATATTAAGTACGTATAGTGAGTAATTAATAGTAAACACTCTCGAATTACACGAATAATGTCAAATAATTTACATTATAGAACATGAACGTTATCTCACTCTGATCAACGCGCCATTTTGGATGTTGGCTATGTAGGTGTACCAACCTTTTTGCGATATTGTGGTTATTGTAATAAGTAATTTATAAATATGTTATTGTTATGTTAAGTAAACAATTAAATAGTCGAATAGCACGGGGGTTTGGGGGCGGAGCCCCCGACGGGGTCCAGGGGCGGAGCCCCGGAACAGAATGAGGTACAAACAAATAAACACGACAGGGACCGCAGGACAAACAAAAACGGACAGAATTAAACGTAAGTTTGGTGTGTTTTGGTTGGTACGTCGGAGAATGGAGAGACTTTGCTAAAATGGCCGCCGTGATCAACTAATAACAGTGAAATTAGTCTGCGAGTAATATTGTGTTCACCCATGTAATTGTTAATTTTGCAAAGTGGTAATTGATAATAAATTGTTGATATTGAATTTTTACACATTTATTTCTAATTTGTAGTTGTTTTCCATTGATTTTATTGGGAAAAAAGTGTGGTTGAAAGTTGGACCCGCTTAGCGACAAGAGTTCCCTAATATGATCTAAGAGGTAGTTTAGTTCATTAAATCGTTCTCGTTCAACAAAATGTTGACCAATCAATAATAATTTAATTATCGTTCCCCAACCAATAAGTATTGTGTTGCACCACTAAATAGTTGTATTGTACTGTATGTAAACTGTGTCATCGATATTTTCACGGCCTTAGCTAACCTATAGTAGCTAGGCCTATACCTATTTCCTTCTAGTTTCAT